>BQKZ01001089.1:65647-83044 GCA_036244855.1 Temnopleurus reevesii
AATCATTGGTATTAAAGAAAACTAACGATTTTGTGCCCAATTCTTGACTGCATTAGCAAAAAATTACGTTCGCAAAAGCTTCCTTAGTCCCATGCATAGACAAGCTACAGAGTTTTTCTAGCGCGTATTTGCCATAGATAAAACGCGCATTTTGAATGCGTGCCTTTTTGTTACGCGTGCCTTTATATGAGCGGACTATATGACATCCTTTCTTAAATATCCGGATATATTCACATAAATGTTTTTGTAGAATTGATATTTTCGTTAATACTCATAACTGTGCATGAACTTTTCATTTCCCATTCACAGTATCCCTACATTCCAGCCCACATAACGAAACCCAAGGAACATAAAAGACTCTACTTTGTACAACTAGCTGAAAAGGGTAAGTATTCAAGTTGTAGAGAAATGAAGGCAATTTTTTTTTTCATTGTTTCGCAAGATGTCTTGTTCATTCCATTTCTAGAGTATAACACTGAAATTCATGTAATGTTAAATTCTGGATCAATCGTGCAGGATTTTAATGAAATTTGCATTATGCAAGTACAGGTAACTCTGCCTAAGTCGAATCTGTTGGGACCACAAAATTCTGTTCGACTTATGAGAATTTCGACTTGGAAGAGGCTAATAACACTGGTTTTGTATGATTTGTTCCAGAAAATCACATCGACTTAGACAGGTTCGACTTAGGCAGAGTTGACTGTATTAGGTTTGGTTAAGCTGGTTGTTTGTTCATATACCAGTATGTTAAATTCATTGGAATTTGTTTGTTTAAATTCCGTTTGATTGTTATTGTACATTTTCCAGAGTTCAAATGATGTCCCACATATCACCATAAATTGTCTAAAAAGTACAGCTTGGGGGAAATAAAAACTCTCACTGAGTGCCTAGCACCTGTAAATTGAAAGAGATACAATCAATTTTGAAATTGGTTGCAAACCATTTACCTTAGACTTATGTTCGCTAGATTGGACATCTTTATATTTTAGGGCTTGCATTTCCCAAACGTCTATGTCTGAATTGGGTGTATAGGATATTAACTTCCAGACCAAAATGCATGGATTTTATTAATGTTATTTCTCTCTGCTCACAGCCCTGTTTGCCGTTCCGAGGAATTACAAGCTCGTAGCAGCACCTCTCTTTGAACTCTACGACAATTCACCAGGCTACGGCCCAGTCATATCCAGCTTACCACAGTTACTTAGCAGGTAAGATTCATGGGGAATTCCACAATATAGTGTCATGTCTGTTATGCTAACAGCAGCTTTTAATTCATTGTATTGCACAAAGCGCTTCATATCCGAAAAAGAAACACTAGTCAAATAACAGAAATTGGTTTTCATATGGTCTCAGCAGACATGTCAATCCATGATGATATGTGCTCTGGATAGACACAAACGTCCATATATTTCTGTACCACGTTCATAGTGTAAAATGCAAATACAGTGAAACCTGTCTACAGCGGCCAACCCAAGGGAAACAGAAAAAGTGGCCACTGTAGACAGGTGGCCTCTATAGACAGGTTCAATAACATGCATTATCACCTGGAGGGAATCAATTTAAGTGGCCACTATAGACAGGTGGTCACTATACACAGTGGCCACTATAGACAGGTGGTCACTATACACAGTGGCCACTGTAGACAGGTTTGACTGTAATACAATTTTTGATCGGCATCTGTTAGTATAATTCAAAAAATCCTTTTTCAGAAAATTATATCGCACGCTTGATATTCCTTTTCTGTTACCAAGTGCTCTCATTCAAACAAGTTGCATGAGGGGGGCGGGTACCATAGTGCCAGCCCTTCCCCTCCGATGTTTTGCACTCAGTACCAAGATTCTAGTTACTTGCAAAGATTGATGTCTAAATAAATAAGACTGATACAGTGAATTTACAGTTATTTACGTTGTGATTATATTGGTTTTGCACTGTGGGTAGAAGGGACAAAGTAAACAAGTTCCATTCAAACATTCACAATAGCAAGATGCAAACAAAAGAAAATCCCTTTCCCCTCCTGGGAAGAAATGATGAACATATAACATACCTGTTCAGTGAATAAGCAGGGAACATATTTTCCTTTGATCATGGAGCTGCTGTGAAGGCTTGAATGAAGCTTTTTAGTATGTCCAATTCCTTTGACCCTTCTGCTCACAGTGAGGGTTTAGTAAGATGCAACTTAGATGGAGGCATTGTGGTGTAGTGGTTAAGACTCACGAATTTTAAAAAGAGGATCGTAGGTTCGAACCCCACCCATGACGTTAATTTGCTTCAGCAAGAAACTCGTCCAATTGTGCTGCACTCGAGGTGAGATGAATGGGTACCTGATAAAGCCCCGGTCACATTGGACCCCGGAAGCAACACGATTCACCCCAACTCTTTGTTAATTCACAGTCAACTGCCTCAGAACAACGAGTCGGGGTGAATCGTGTTGTTTCCGGGGTCCAATGTGACCGGGGCTTATGAATTTTTCCTTGAAATGCAGCGTGCTACTTACAGCTGCACTGCTAAAGCCAGGGTAATTTTGCTACATTGTTGAGCGCTTAGGAACAAGTGATAAAGATAGTGTTAGGCGCTATATGTTATCATTATTAGTAAAACTTACACTTTTTTAAATTTCTCTTCTCTTTTGCTCTCATCTTCCCGCAGGTTCAACTTTGTGTACCAGTAGCTGTGTGCCAAGCAATCTTCATGTAGTTTAGATGTCAATAACGGGTGGATATGACTGCAGCCTTGGACTAAATCTTAGGCCTTTGAATGGCCCATGAAAGACTGCTTTTAATCTCATCTTATGTAAATATAGTCTGTAGCAGAAGCCCCAAGCGCGTACCCATAGCAGAGGGTGAATTTCAGTTTGAGCCAGCAATTTTGATGGAGAATTTGGGAAAGACAGTTTCTGCTCTAGCTCGGTATTTCTTTTTATTGGTATTCATTGCACTTATGTTATGGTGTCTTTAAAAAAAACTTTTGTGATGCAATTTTAATAATTATAGTCCAATCACTACAGTGTTTGTGAAGTAGTGTAAGTAAAACGGTAATGGTTCATGAAACCATTGTAATACAGCTAGCTCTAATTTATTCAAATCTCTTGGAACCACAACAATCTATTCGACTTAGGAGGGGTAAATAGATTTAAGCTTTGACTTGTGCCAAAAATGTCCCAAATCAGATCGTAAGCCAGTCGTTAAGTGTGCGGTCAGCTTTATCCTTCTCAGTTTCATCACCCCAACCTCGAGCATCATACTTCCCTTTTGCCATTGTGTAAATAGATCTTCGTTCTTGTAATATCTTGATCGTTTTGTAAGTTTTGTACTGTATATTGTATGCACTTTGCTGAGCATGAGGAAACATACCCAGGACAAATATGATTTTCAATGGTCACTATTCAGATGGTACACTCATAACAGTTATATTATTTTGTTATTGTATTTAATGGTGCCCTTCCTTTACTGCATAAGAAGAACAGTCATATAATGTTTTGTTTATATTTGATAAAAGATCTATGCTAATGTCACTCATAGAACATTAGTATTGGTATGCGTCTGTGGATTTTGTTAGGTGGTGCCAGATGCTTTATGTTTTCAGGTTGTCCGTCTGTGCATCCGTACGCAAGTTGTTCAATAACTTCAGAAAGATTGACATTACTGTAGTGTATCACAAGTTTGACATGTAATTTATATCCCATCAAAAAATGCTTCATTTTCACATATTGTAATTTTGTTATTAAAAAAAATTATCAAATCGAGCTGTCAGACCTGTTTTGAAATTCAGATTGATGAAGACAACAAAAAATGCCGAAAAGAAGGAAGTAGGCACTATCAGAATATCTATGATAATTGAATAAAGTGTACCACTGTCGCTTCATTTCTGAACAGTGTGACTGTGAAGGACATGTTTTGAATGTCAACTTTTTTTTTTAGCACTAAATGTTGACTCTACAGTTTGATATTTTCACAGCTCAGTCTATGTACACTGTTAATGATATACAAGTAGCATCCAGGATCTTGGCGTTGATAGTAAATTTTTTTTAGCAAAAACATTTTTTGTACATTGCCTTTAATCTGGCAAGACTTCTTCCTACATAACTTTGTCTATTATTATGTTTCTGTGATGTCCCTTTTATATTGAGTACAAAGTGGCCATCAGACTCCCCCAGCCATCACCAAACTATCTCTGGAGTTGGGTTGTCCCTGCACAAAGTCAATGGAAATTACAGAATTCAGTAGTCAGTGGGTTAAGTTAAAGGGGAATTACACCCAGACAATAATGTATGGTCAGTACATGAGATGAACAAACAGTGAAAATTTGAGCAAAATCGGATAATCTGTTCAAAAGTTATGAATTTTCAAACTTATCATTTCCACCTGTGCTAGGCATCCTCGAATTGGCAACGTATAGCTTATTAGCATAAAATGTGAAATTTTGTGTACAAAATGAATGGAGAGTTCTCCATGTTGGCAGCCATTTTGTGCCTGTACGTTTGCCAATTTAAGAAGCCCAGGAGGGGTGTAAATGAAAACTTTGAAAATTCATAACTTTTGAATGGATTATCTGATTTTCCTCAAATTTTCACAGTTTGTTCATCTTATTTTCTTCATTTAATGATAGCAATTTAATGCCTGAGTGTAGTTCCCCTTCAAGTAATAGCATTTTACATTTTGTCCTCTACATCATGTTATTAAAATACTGCTAAAACCAATTGAATAAATGTTCATGGTTTGTTATTTGTCATTGGACTGTTTATAGAAACATCAACATGTTAAAGGGGTACTGTCCCCTGGAAATATCGTGCTCTCATTTAATGAAAATACTCTGGAAAAATTTCAGCAAAATAAGACAATTTGTCATGAATTTTCTAATTTGGAAGGAAATCATGATCCCTGCTGTTGATTGGGATCTCTGCAATAGGCAAATTTAACGGAATCTGTGATGTCATTGTGGGACATTTCCTCAGACCAAATGTCACATTTTCTTGTTTTTTTTTTGGTGAAAATTCAACAAAATGTTGGTTTTTCACTGAATGTAGCTTACATTTATTGATTCCTCATGCATTTTGGAAAGAATCACAATGAACCCTAATTCGAAATTTGACATTAATCTATTTTTAAGAAAAGTTATATCCAAAGTGAATTGGGAGTTAGTGTAACCCTCATTGTTTCATAATCAAATCCAATTCCAAGTAATTATATCATTTCGTTATATTACCCAAAATAGGATGAAAATGTATAAGTTAAAAATCAAGATTTAGCCCAAGTATTATCTTGTAATGGATAAATCTTTTCTAGAATAAAATTTTTGTTCTTTGGTGGTATGATACCTAAAAATCGTAATTGTTCAACAGGAGCAGAAATATCAGATGAGCAGAACAAAAAATATGAGCAAAATCAAACAACTATTAAATAAGAATGTTATGAATGTTTAGATATTCAGACAAATTGGCAACTGATGACGTCATTGGTACACAATTCATTATATTTATATCAATGTTATAACATGTTACATTTTCCCCCAATTATGATTTCTTCAAAACTATAAATTTAGGATATCTTCAGATATGTCTATCCTTTATTTGCATGTTTACATTAGTACAAACTTTGTATCTCTCTGACGAATTTTGCACCAATATGAATTCAACCTTGTTAGTAGTGCACCCATGACGTCATCAAATTGGCAACAAGTCTGAAAAATTTTCACTGATTTGCCTAAGTTTTCAAATCATTAAAAATTCATTACCTTTTTATTACTTGTCCTATTTTCTTCAATTTTTTTTTTATCTGCTCAAAGAATTTTACTGCTTCTGTGAGATTGTTGTTGTTGTTTTTTGTTTGTATGTTTGTTTGTGTGGGGTTTTTTTTCGGTCGGTGGTGGGGGGGGGGGGAGGGGGGATAGACTGTTCTTTTTATACAATGTAAGTGAATGTTCCGATGCCTCTAAAACCCATCACAACTACGTTGTTATGCTTTCTTATTACAGCAAACCTGGGAATTTTCTCTTGTCATTGTATTTAACTTTCTATTTTCTGGCATATTAAATTGCCATCTCGGAAGTATTTTTCTTAGAACTTGAAATCTTACAGCTCATTAAAAAAAAAAAAGAAGAAACATCATTACATCCAGGGTCTCTCGTTCGCGATCGTTCATTAATCGATACCCCAGCGACCCGGGACGAAGGCGAAAAATTTACGGCGCAACTATTTCGTCGTCCTTCCCGCTCTCTTCGTTGCCGTGGTGATCCTGACAGAAGAATCGTGTGCAGATAGTGTGGTAGACGCTGCAGAGCGTGCAGACGATAATGAGAAGGAGACCGATCGAGGCTATGACCACGATAACGATTATCGGGCTGATACCAAGTTTGGCGATTTTCCCGTTTATTTGCTTGGATCCAGATGTGAATGAAGAAATGTAGAGATTGTATTGAAATGTAAGTGCCTTGATCACTCATTGGGTGGATATTCAAGCGCAAACAAATGTCTATTTTGAAAGTGATGATAATTATTGTTATTATTATTATTATTATGATTATTATTATCATTACTACTGATATTGTTACTATTATTCTTATTACTATTATCATTATTATTATTATTATTATCATTATTATTATTATCATTACACATGGTGATCCAGGGAGGGGGCGGGCGATTGGGTCACAACCCCCTATTAGCAGTGCTTTAAGTGCCGTGAACCCGTAATTTTTCCTGGCAACATATTTTTTTTGCTTGAATAATTCACAACTCTTTGGACAAATGCATCCACAAGGTTTCTACCGATGTTCCAACCCCCCCCCCCCTCCACGCTATGGGCAAAAGGCAACTCCTTTATATATTTATTATTTTCATGCTCGATCCGCAAATCTTTATTGATGCTTAACCTTCCAATCATCCTCTAATTGCAATCATCCTTTGAATGGAGACGAATGCTTTTGCTATCAGCCTTGCCTTGTCGCTTATTTTCTTTTCACCATTTTTCATTACAACGCGTGTGTCTTGGAATCGAATTATTAATTACCATGATTACGTAAAGTTAAACGGACAACAGGTCATTAAAAAGTGGAACAATTTATAATGTTTGATTGAAAAAAAATAATTGTTTTATATCACCTTGTGCTGGTTCACCACCACCATCATCGCAGTTGTCATGAGTGTCATTAAATGAGGTAGGCACTTCTTGGTCTCCGACGAGAGACACCGCGCATGCGCAGACGGGATTCTTCGCTGGATTTTTACGAATTTCTACCGATGCGAATGTGGAGGAAAATTTGAAAGGAAGCGAACGTACGAAGTGAGATGAATGTAGGAGAAGGTGAAGCGATTGAAAAGGGAGGTTTTAGAGATTAACAGGGTATTCTTTTTAAAGGAGCGGAGGCGATCAAAGAATCCAAAAAGCTTTATAAAGCTCTTTGATAATCACGTCCGTCTGCGCTGCCTATGAAGGTAGCCTACATCCGCGCTCGCTGTCTCCCGTCGGAGACCAAGAAGTCCCTACCCATTAAATGAGTCGAACGTCTATACATCTCCCGTTGGCGCAGGTAAACACGCTGATGTCACACGGACCTAATTCATATGATTTAATAATAATGATGATACTGATAATTATATACATCATAATTACATTAGTGCCATATTTTTAGCGCGTAATTTATCTATAGACTACAACTTCGAACGTGCAATTTTTAATGTTAGAAAGTATTTCCTAATAGTTTATTTCCATAAAATTAAGTCGAACGCCGATTCAATGCTCCTTTGTAATGCTATTCAAATCAGAACCGGCTTCTGATTGTTGTGTCCGCTCAGGGGACACGTACAAATGTATATATTTCCCTGGAATTATGCACAGCGAAGAGAAAAAGCTGTCGGATATCATAGGTGGGAATGAGGGTTCCAAAGGTTGTCATCAAGCATATACTTTGAAAATACACGAAGAGCACGATTTGCTTGGTTCAATCATAGACCTACCAAATAAAAAATGAAGAACCCCCCCCCCCCCCGGAATTTGTGCATGTTTTTTCTTTTTTTTAAATGAATTAGATCATCTTACCTGGTAGTTAAGAGAATTCTTATTAAATTCAATATTCCTCGACAACCCTAAGCTATGGGAGGGCACTTACTTTTTTTTGTATATTCGTGTAAAAATAAACCGATTTGTCATCACCTTTAGCGTAATGCTATTCATGAAAAATGTGTATGAATTAAAAATGAAGACGGGAACGGGAGCATATCATGAATCCCAAAGTGTTATATACACCTCCAGGACCATACTTATATATAATAAGCCTTTATTAACGATCCCAAGTGTATTCCACTTTAACGGAGACGAAATCATCCCAACAGTGCAACAACTACAGGATCATCCCATTAAAATGTGTGTTTAGAAGCACATTTTAATGAAACTGTAACTGTTTTCGTGTAAGACTTCTCTTTGACTATACCGGCACTTGGCTGAAAGCAAGGACGAAATGATTATCATTGATGATGATGATGATGATGATGATGATGATGATGATGATGATGCTGATGATGATGATGATGATGATGATAATGACCTAGTGAACTAGGCATGCTAGGTGTGTATCCAGGGATGGTGGAGGGATTGGGCGCCTAACGTAAACTTTGAAGAAAAAAAAGAAGTAAAAAGAAATGAAACCCCCTAAAACAAAATGAATAAAATGCATAGACAAACGGGAAGGGGGGGGGGCGACAGATGATACTGATTGAATGTCGACATCCGGAAATAAGGTACACCGACGCGCCTATATAATAGGAAATATCGGTGTTTGTATTTTTCAGAAAAATATGAGTCCGTCGAAATGCAAAACATACGAAAAGTGTAAGTGTAACTCCAGATCGCTTGATGACATCGCCGGTTTTTCAAAATAATGTTTATTCTGAACATCTATCTTCTTGTCGAACTAGAATACTCATCTTTAGTTCTAGGCCGGACAAATCTAGCTTTCATTAAAAGCAGGAGAATTGGACGAAACGTTTGAAGCGTATATCAAACAAAAAATATGAGAAGGAATATTTCCATGATATCAGTCAACAGGGATTATCCATGCAGATTAGCAACTTTGGGTCACGTGATGATATGATGTCGGCCTATATGACATGCATCTCTCTGCAAATATCTTTATATATATATTGTTTTCAAATACTTTTGTTTTAAACCCAGTTTTTTTTTATCCCATAACCTAGAAATGTTTTAGTTTTTCGTCTATAAGTACATGGGGCATGGTGCATGTATTGATCCAACATTAAAAAAATGTACTTATGGATGAAAACAGATTCCTGGAAACAATTTACTTCAAAACATGTTTTCGTTCGTCTGTCTGTCTGATTTTTCTGCTTTTCATCAAAGCGATATTTTTCTGGCCCAGATCTAGCACTTAACAACTTACTTTGTCTTGTTTGTTCTGTTTGTTTATTATATATTTAATTCTTTTAACTTACTATTCTCCTCCTTATATATCATTGTATACATGGCTCCACCCCTCAGTATAATATCTTTCTAATACAGCAGTACATCCCTTCTCGAAATTTACGTTCCCAAAACTCAAATCTCTTAGTTGTCCCTAAAGTTAAAACTAAGTGGGGGAACGAATGTTCATGCACGTTGGACCAGCTACTTGGAATTCCCTCCCACAAGCCATCAAAGACAGTAGCTCCGCTGAAATATTCAAACAGAATTTAAAAACCTACCTTTTCAACATCGCATATAATTAATTTTGTCCCTGTGTTATTTTCTTGAACTTCTATCTTACTCTACACATTATCCAGTTGCGCCTTGAGCATTTTCGTGAAAAGTGGATTTGGCGCCATATAAATCATATATATTATAAATTTCTGTTTTTGTATTTCTCTAACCAAAGGCGATTAAAGAATTAAATGGTTACAGTCGTTGTCAATGTCATTGACGGTGCATTGAAAGAAGCTCGTTGAACACGTCAAAAACCAAACATAATAAACAAACAAAACGTTATGTGGTTAAATATTTGATCAATATCATGAACGTTGAAACATAATCGTATGATAAGAAAAGTTTGCGCACGTTCAATGCCACGCTTCAATTAAGGCTGCAAATATAGGGAGACATGAATTGGCTTTTCTGCAATTTCTATATAAACACACCGCCCCATAGACTTTGTCGAGCCGTTTCATTCAGCTCGAACTCAACCATCAACAAGGTTCAGTAAAGTATCTTCTATTATTTCAGAATGGCGTCTACAACGTCGATCCCAGATTCGAGCAGCCCCGCGAGAAAGCAGGCAAGAGTTTTGATGTGGTGCACGCCTAGATCAATCTCCACGGTATTCTGTAAATGTCTGAGTTTCATTCCCGACTCGGAGATTCTATACGACCCCTACTTCGTCGCATATGTCGTCGCGAATAATCTCAAACTCACCGGGAAGGTTCTCGATCACGACCACGACAACCTCACGAAGGACGAATGGCGAGAAGCTGCCTGCGATATGGTGGAGGAAAAGCTCAGCGACGACCAGATGAATCTTGATTTGCTCAAGTAAGTTAAACACGATATAAGCTATTTCCAAAAAGTTAAGTGGGTCACGGAGAACCCTTCACCGTGTATTCAATTGTGCGGATTCAACAATCGCAAGCCGGTTCCGATTTGAATAGTATTAGAAAGGAAAATTGAACTTGTGTTCGACTATTTTTTTTTTCCGGAAATAAAGAAGACTGGAATCAATACAATTGAGCACGACTCAAGTTTACAGATTACTGATCCTTACAAAGAGTCATGGTGAACCGTGTTGCCTCCTGGCCTTTATGTGACTGGTGTCTATGGATACATAGTGTCCCAATTAATACAAATATCCCCGGACAACTGACCGTAATTATAGGTAAAAAGGAGAGAATTAATTTTTTGTTTGGTTTCTGATGTAATTTTTTGAAGACAAAAAAGATAATTTTTTTAAAGGCGTCGCGTCGGTCGGTCGGTCGGGAAAAAGTTTTATTGTCATTATTTTTTCTTTTTTACTTTTCAAGCAGAAGATTCATGAGGAAAAGAAGAATAAGAATGAAGTTAACAATTTTACAACGATTTTTGTTATTATTTACTGAAAAACCACAACCACACCAATAACAGCAAGAATGTTTTGTATTACAGATACTCTACCATCAAGAAAATGCTTGATAACCCAGATCCAAGCAAGAGTCTGGTCTTCTGCAAATGCGTGACCCCGATGTTCGAACCAGGGAACTTTCGGTTTCTCCCGGACAAATCCAGCAACTACAAACACTCGTTCATGCTACGTCATCCGGCCAAGCTCTTCACCTCGTGGAGGAAGGCCATTTATGAGGTCCTGAAGACCTTCGGGGATGGATCTGGAAAGGAATTCACCAAAACCTTGAAGGAATTCGACCTGAGACGGGATGTGCCCGAGAAGTTCAACATCACGTATCTGCTCTACAAGGAGCTTTATGATCTCTGGTGCTATGTCAGTGAAAACCTGGATCCGAACCCGGTTGTCATGGAGAGTGATGATTTGCTTGCGGATCCGGCTGGGATGCTTTCCAAGTACTGCCAGGCAGTCGGGATACCCTACAGCGATGATCTCTTGTCCTGGGATGCGAGTCCAGGCATCACCGATTCCTGGAAGCATGTTTATCAGCCTATCAGGGAGCACGAGATGAACGTTCTGTTCGTCAAGAGAGCCATCCATTCGGATCGTTTCATCCCTCCTTCACCGGTTCCATCCCTGGAGGAACTCTCTGAAGACGTCAAGGAAATGGTGGACGCATCTATGCCGTTCTACCAGGAACTCACCAAGACAAAGATGATGTCATAGAGGAGCAAAGTGTGCAAAGGAATTCCTCGGAGGTTCAGCCACTTATAACCACGATGTGGGGTGTTTGACTAAATTGAATGTTTTCTGTCCCCCGTTTACAGTATTATGAAAGGCACACGCTTGGCTAATATGGACATTTTTACGTCGAATGACTGCAGCTTTTGATAGCCATGTTAGCCACGCTAAAAAGTTATGCATATACACTGAACTTTGAATAAATTCGTTTTATGCTGTATATAGTCCACCAGCCTATCAGAGAACACGAAATGGTTGTCCTGTTCATCAAAGAGCTCTTCACTCCGATCGATTCATCCCTCCACCTCCTCCTGCTCCAGACTAGGATCTCCCCGAGGATGTCCAGGAGCTGGTGGATCTCTCCATGCCATTCTACGAGGAGCTAGTCAAGATGAAGCTGGTGCCATACGGAGCAAAGATGGTGCAACGAGAGGTCCCGATGCGGAAACGCTGACGCCTTTAAGGGTACCTCAGGCCAAAATGATAAATGTCTTGTTCGTCATGTTCGTAGTATACTACAAGACCAATTCCACTAAACATAACATGACATTAAACGGGTCTTTAGTTTTTACAATATTGCATTTTAAGAAAATTCGTGTTTTTCATAATACCATTTTTAATGGTATAAGAGTTGACACAGAGGCATTAAAATCAGTTAAAAGTCAAGTCTACATAGAGTGATTTTTCAAATATTTCTTTTTTACCTATACAAATAGCAAACGGGTGTTTTTTTATTGTGTTATTTAGAAGCAAAATCGAGAGCACTTTCCATTAAAAAGTCAAATTTCTTAGAATTAAAGAAGCATTTCAAAATCCGTCGTTCAAATTAAGCACTCTTGGATCACAAAGCCTTCATCGGATTTTTGTGTTATTGTAAATATATGCAATTCATTGACTATAAAGTCTGGTTCAGATCGATACATATTGACAATGTCTACACTTATCCAAAAACTTGAAGTTTCACCTACTACGATCATAGGAACTAGTTCCCCCTTAACCGCGACGAAAGTGCGATTGCGTTCACATTTACATTAAGTTAACGAAACTTGTAGTTAGTGAAACCACGATAGACGGTACATAGCTCCCTAGGGGACTGTCGCATGCAGTTTCTGAAGCCTTAATGTTTCGGCATTCATTTAACCGTGTCTACACTTAACCCGATACAAAATATGTTCGTGAAATAAAGTGGTCATGGGACAATAGATTTGTACGGCATGTATTGCACTGCGAACATACACACACACACACACACACACACACACACACACGCACATAAAATATCCGTTCATTAATGTTGTATTATCTTAAAAATAAATGTCTATAGATGCGAGAAAATTTATTTTTTTTGTTATGGATGATTTTCACATTTTATTATGCTTTGCGAGCAACATTCTTTTGCATAACTTTCGTTTAAATTCGTTTAAATTATACTCATCGATCAATTTCGTTTACGTTTTTATAGGACACATTTGAAATAGATGGTTACTCACATAACAAAGAAATGAACGATTAAATAGGGGTAGTGCATGGGAAACATTCAAGTATAAGCATGGCATAAAAACACAATACTGAGTAAATCAGTCAAATACACACGACAGTGTCTAACTTACCCAATTTTGGCACAAGTCTTAAATACATTGTTCAACATTGCTTTCATTAAAAAAATCCTAACTATCAGATGCTAAAATCAATGTTTAGCACTTTAAAAAGGGTAAATTAAAATACAACCTCCATATGCACACATTGCAATAATAAAGCGACAATGAACGCTTTATTTAATTTTCGTAGATATCTTGATAGTGCCTGTATGACTTTCTCCTTTTTTGCATTTTTTGTTGTTTTTCATCAGTGTAATAACATAGGTCAAGCGGATTGATTTTATATATTTTTTTAACAACAAAAATCTTAATTTTGTTTGTATCAACTCGATCATAATAATTCAATAAACCCGAAGTAATAGAAAGTATTCACTCACCATGTTGAATAATGGGTAGTGCTCTTTTATACAAACACAAAACAGAATAAATAACATTGCCAATAACGAGGAGGAATCGACGTCCATTATCTTTAGCCATCGATTGTTTTTTTTTCATCTTGAAATTTCAAGTCACGGACATTTTCAGGTAAAAGACATGCTTCCATAAATGAGATGCAGGGGCCAATTGCACGAAATAGTCTTCCTCTTCACGCTAAGTCGTCTTAAGTTCTTGTGCCACCCTCTTAACATAGTTGTATCGACGCTTATGTCTGTGTTACGAGGGTGGCACAAGAAGTCAAGACGTCTTAGCAAGAAGAGGATAGCCAAGACCATTTCGAGCAATCGGCCCCTGGTCTCCAGTGTAAAGCATCGACCGAGGAAAAATCAATGGCATCAGAGGCGATGGTGGACAAAATGATGCGTGCTAATTAACCCTTTCAGGATGATAGAACACATTTTGTGTTTTGGCTCAATATCTTTTGATGTAGTTGTCAAAGATATAACAGAGGCATGCTCAGAAAGAGAAACAAATCTAATAGACACGGCATCTGACCACTTTTATTCTGTTACCATTTGTCGCTGGACGCAGATAATTTTCTTACGTGAAAATGATTATAGGATTTTCCGCTCAAATTCACGCAATTATCATTTGAATTAATACTTATGCAATTTGAATGAGTGTAGATCGGTTTTGCCGTGTAAATTGTCATTGAAATTTTGTATTTTTACATACGATTTACTGATTTTGTCGAAGTTTTGTGAATTCTTTTCATTCAATTTAGGAACGAACCAGTTAGCATTCAAAATAGTGAGTGATCATTGAAGCGTCATTTCTAGCTTTTAGATTATCAGATTAGCATTCTCTCTCTGAAAGGGATCATTCAAGTTAAGAGAGCAGGTTGATAACGCGGGGGAATGCAGGAAAAGTGAACAATTATGAGTATGTTCCGAATCTTAACTAGGAAGGGACGTAAAATATGAATTCTGTATCATTATTTTTTTTTTATCAATAGCATATATTTTTTATTTGCTTACAACTGAATCACCGTTAACTATTTGTTACGTAGTATAGGATTTTCCGGCCAAATTCACGCAATTTTCATTTGAATTAATACTTGTGCCATTTGAATAAGCGTAGATCGGTTTTGCCGTGTAACTTGTCATTAAACTTGCGTATTTTTACATACGATTAACTATGTTTGTCGAATGTTTGTGAGTTCTTTTCATTCAATTTAGAAACGAGCCAGTTAGCATTCAAAATAGTCAGTGATCATTCAAGCGTCATTTATAGCTTTTAGATTATCAGATTAGAATTCTCTTTCTGAAAGGTATCATTAAAGTTAAGAGAGCAGGTTGATATTGCGGGTAGTACAGGAGAAGTGAACAATATGAGTATGTTCCGAATCTTAACAATGAAGGGGAGTATAAATATGCATTCCGCACAATTATTTTTTTTTAAAATCAATAGCGTATAACAAGTTTCTTTTTATTTGCTCACATTTGAATCACCGTCAACTATTTATTACACGGTCATGTATTCCCTTCATTTCCTAATGATTTAAATTGGAATTATGATGGATATAAGGAATTATATATGGCAAGTCATTTTTCCCTTTCAGTTCATAATTGAATTCGATTATATATATATATTTTTTAAGTTGACCGTTATAATTGATAAAAAAGAATTGATCACACAATGCACGGCAATGATTCATTGTAAAAGCGTAAAAAAATACACACACACACACATAAAAAGAAATCTGAAGATTTTTAAACAATAAGAAGGGAACATTCTGATATGGATCTTTAAAAAAAAAAAATTCAATAAAAAATCCCATGAACACTGTAAAGATACCTAAAATCAATTTAAAATGCAAATTGTGTTAACTCGATTGCTATAAATGAAATTGAATGATAAGATCCTGCCGTCGCGGCAGCCGAAATCCGATTTGTGCTGAATGGAATGACCGCTTCTTGAAACAAGCGTAAATTTGTATGAATTAGAACGAAACTATCACTCAATCGAATGAAAACTCTGTACATTGGTAAGGAAGAAAAAAGGAATATGAAACAGTGATATCTGCAGATGCACGGATTTTGGCAAATTTGAAATGAAAAATAGTCAACATTAATGCTATACTCGCGATTTTGGCCGCAAAATCCTATAACATTATGAATTCCCTTCATTCCCTCATGATAATGGAATTATGATGAATATGAGGAATTGTACATGGCAGGTCATTTTTTCCTTTCAGTTTATCTTAATGGATGATTGAATTTGATATTTATATATTTTTAAGCTGACCATTATAATTGATTAAAAAAAATAATTAATCACATAATGCATGACAATAATTCATTGTAAAAGCCTAAACAAATACACACACACATAAAAAGAAATCTGAAGATTAAGAAACAATAAGAAGGAATCTGATATAGATCTTTAAAAAAAGAATAAATAAAAAAAATCCCATGAGCACTAAAAATATACCTAGAATCAATTTAAAATGCAATTTGTGTCAACACGATTGCTATAAATGAAATTGAATGATAAGATCATGCCGTCGCGGCAACCGAAATCCGATTTATGCTAAATGAAATGACCGCTTCGCGAATAAAGCGTAATTTTTATGAATTAGAACGAAACTAACACTCAATCGAATGAAAACTCTGTACATTTGTAAGGAAGATAAAGGAATATAAAACAGTGATATCCGCAGATGCACGGAATTTGTCGAATTTGAATTGAAATATAGTTAACAGTGATGCTATACTCGTGATTTTGGCCGGAAAATCCTACACTAAAATGGTTATAGATCCTTAAATTTGCAGCGCAGACATCATTTGAAAATTTCCTAGGCAATTAGAATGTACTTCCCTAACAATTAGAATTCGGAATATACCAATGTTGTTCACTTCTCCTGCAATTTACATGATTTTGAATTGAATTGATTTCCTTCGTTTTGTTTCCTTTCTTCAGATTTATTTTATTTTTTGTTTGATTGGGTTTTCTTACAAATTCTTGTCATAAAATGTTGTAGGTGATTAATGCTTCTTTTCTCAATTATAATGGTCAACTTAAAAAAAAAGAATAGTATCAAATTTAATAAACCAAACTAAAAAGGAAAAAAATAATCGGCCAAATGTGATTCATCACCATACTGCCATAAGGGAAGGATGGGAATATATAATGTGTCTGCATATATGTAACACATAGTTGACGGTGATTCAAATGTGAACACTTTTGTAAAATGTTATTCAATATGCTTTAAAAAAGCTGTCCAGTATCCTCACGTATTACTCCCTTATCAGACTTCTCCTGTATTCCCGTGCATTACCAATCTGCTCTCTTTAATCAAATGAAACCTTATCAGAAAATGATTGCTAATCGCTAATACAAAACTAAAATGACGCTTCAATAATTTAATCACTGGCATTTTGAATGCTTTAACTGGCTCGTTTCTAAATCAAATGAAAAGAACTCACAAACTTTCTACAAACATAGTTAATCGTATATAAAATGATATACAAATTTAATGAATCGATCTTCCCTTATTCAAATGGCATAATTCAAATGAAAGTTGCGTGAATTTTGCCGGAAAATC
>BQKZ01001090.1:14638-39179 GCA_036244855.1 Temnopleurus reevesii
TTTAACCGGTTTGAGGTTATCATATTAGTTTTCCCTTGTCTACACAAGTCACGTTGTGCTTTGTTTGTAACATAAGATTATTTCAATCATTCATTTTTCCAAATTGAAGTTCTTTGCAAGTACTCGATATTCGCTTTAAGCCTACTGGGAATGACCTTGCTGTATTCAAATGGGTGTTTTTTTTATAAGAAATATAATAGGATATGAATTACAGGTTTTTTGTTTTTCAAATTTTTCCAATGTTGAATAGCATTCCGAGCCTTGCTGCAGATCCGTGCTCTAAGGAAAGTATTGGGCAACCCAGCACCACCTGTCGATGACGCGTCGATGACGAAGAGAGTTCGGGACTTAAAACTTTTTTTAACCTGTTGGTCTTATTTTTGTGCAATTAATCAAAGCATAAATTTTCTGGCCTTTTTATGTTCAAATGGGTGTTGTTTGATAACAAGTCTCTTTATAGGATGTAAATTGTAAGTGTAAGTTTTTATTAATTCCTTCCAATTTTTCCAATTTCAAATAGCATTCCGAGCCTTGCTTCAGATCCGTGCTCTAAGGAAAGTGTTGGGCAACCCAGCCCCACCTGTTGATGATGAAGAAAGTTCGGTAAGAGCCAGTTGATTCCTTGAGGGTTTTTGAAAACATATAGATTATTGTACAACATGTGTTATAAGGCATTTGGCTTTTAAAAGAGTGAGATCAAAATTGGTTGAAGATTGTTGTAAAATCCTGAATGATGATTAAGTTATTTAGGTAACATATCATTTATAATAATACATGCACTTTATTTAGCACATTTATCCTCTTTGCAGAGTGTGCACATTTAAATGGCAGTTTATATTAGTATTACCCTGGCTTTAGTCCATAGCCACAAACAATCTGCAAGCAATGTGAAGGATTTATTCTCTTTTAATCTAGTTTTTAAAATGTATGTTTTCATTTCAGAATCTGAAGTTTTTAATGTCAAATAGAAGTGTGAGAGCAATAATTGTAAAATTCCACTGCCAGTGTTAAAGATTGAATTTATATTTAGATAATACATGTAGTAAGAAAATGTATTCAACATATGTCTTTGTAAAGTATTGTATTTGTTGAGCGCTATGAGCGTCAGAGTCTGGTGGATACCAGAGCTATATAAGTACAGGTAACTCTGCCTAAGTCGAATCTGTTGGGACCACTCAAATCTGTTTGACTTATGCGAATTTCGACTTAGAAGAGGCAAATAACACTGGTTTTGCATGATTTGTTCCAGAAAATCACATCGACTTAGGCAATTATTTGACTTAGACAAGTTCGACTTAGGCAGAGTTGACTGTATTCATATTATTCATGTTATTTTTTATTATTATGACACATTTTGTATTAACTTATTATTCATTCTATATTCAAATATATTTAACACATGTCTTTGTAAAGTATTGTTTTTGTTGAGCGCTATGAGCGTCAGAGCCTGGTGGATACTAGAGCTATATAAGTATTCATATTATTCATATTATTTTTANGATTGCTTTGTTGAATGGTGTCAAACAAATCAAATGCTTCCTGGATTCGCTGATCTCTCGTCCGTGGGGTAATTTCAAAGAAATGACGGCAATATCATAATGTCAATATTTCCAACTACTCAAGCATGATGAGTAATGATTGTGTCTCTCAGACGTGCGGTTTGGGGGGCTTGTTTACGTTGGGTAAATAAGAGTATTTGTTGCACTCCACCAAACCTATGAAATTGGCCCAATTTTATTAAAAATTCACTTAACTTTTTAACCTGAATTGCCAAGTACAAGGTTCCTTGCAAATGTTTTTCCTGCCTTCTAAATCTTATTTTAGACCATATTTTCCCTGTGAAATATGTTGAGAATGAAAATGAATGAAGTTACACTGTAGATAAATTATGTCGGACCGAACTTACTTGTCTTTTTGAAAGTACATCAATTTTTTTACCACCAACATTTGTTCCTGATAACCATACACCAAAGCCAAGAAGTAATCAAGAACATTAAACGTGGAGGCACTGTGGTGTAGTGGTTGTGACTCTCGCCTTTCAACTAGAGGGTCGTAGGTTCGAATCCTACCCATGGCGTCAATTTCCTTTAGCAAGAAATTCATCCACATTGCGCTGCACTCAACCCAGGTGAGGTGAATGGGTACCTGGCAGGAATATTTATTCTTTGAAATGCCAAGTGCGCCGTGAATGGCTGCCGGGCTAAAGCTAGGGTAATAATAATGTAAAAGCGCCTTGAGCACTCAGCAGAGTGGATATGCGCGCTATATAAATTGCATCTTTTATTATAAAGCCATCTGTCAAAAAAAAGTATAAACGCCTAGAGTGATGGTCACTGTATTTTGGTATAAGACAGTATCGTTCCTAAAGAACATGTGCTTGTGCAAGCTCAAGAAGTGTGGGTAGAAGCTGGGACTGTAATTCGTGATTTTGAAATCACGAATTTTGAAAGGCAGAAATTGTTTCAAACTTATCATTGCTTTTTAAGGCAAAAATAATTCTTTAATAATAAGTCTTTATTTACCCTAGTAACAAACGGCTGTTTCATTTCTGACAAATAGTTCTGCCAGGAGGTCCTTTTACATAGAATTATTGTACTTCAGTTAATTAGATTTAAGCATGCATGTTCGGAACATAGGTTGGCCTGCCTAATCTCTTTATGGATATGGAGTGTCATTATAAAAGGGCATCATGAAAACGCCTCTCTAAAAATCCACCTATTCATTCCATCACTCTTGTTTCCTGTCATGAGCAGGAAGAGCCGAACCAACTCCCTAGCATCCCTGCGGAGCCGAGGAGCCACCACCCCAGCGGCCGTGGACCAGGCCAACTCCTACCAGGAGGTGAACGAGAAGAATGAGATGAGGGTGGAGACAAGAGATGGAAAGAAGAAGGGAGAACAGAAGAAGGAGGAGGATCAGGATATCCCTGTCATCACCAGTGGGAACCTGCAGACGCCGCAGAAAACTACGGCTCCAGTGTCCATCGAAAACTTGGTAAGAATGAGTTTATTTTAGAAAGCACTCATCTAGCTAGCCACACATAATTCGGTCAGGCCACCATTGTTTGAGATANTATGTAAGGTTTGTCAGTCTAGTGGAGTATAGTGTGAATCATTCACAAATTTAGCACCAGGAAAATATGACGAAATGTAAACGATGCCATAGTTGTCTACTGACTTTAATTGTCCTTCTGTGTATTGATCAAACAAGAAGTCCATGGTTTATGAGTCGTACCGTTTTGTCACTTCAGATTTTATCTTCTTTTTCAAGATAAGAGGATAAATACAAATTTAATACTTGTTAGATTTTGTCATCGATGGAATTGCTTGTATTGTGTCATCTGAAAGCCAAGTGTTAATTTGTATAATACAGGAGGAATTCATCCATAAATGTTATATATTTTATTCTTATAAAATTTCTCCTGAATAATAAGTGTAAATATATCTTTTATGTGCTGCACACCAGTTTACTATTTGATTCAAATGTAAGGCATGTTTCTTCCTAACAAACATACAGTCAAACCTTGTTATAAAGAGCACTGATATTTAAGCTCTCGTTATAACAAGGTAATTTTCCTAGTCCCATTTCTTTGTATTTTGGCCTTGAGGTAACAAGGTTTCAATGTACACTGTAAATAGGTAATTTCTCTGGTCCCAAGGACCTTGTTATAATGAGGCTAGACTGTATTCTTTAAACACAGGTCTGCATCACATGCACATGTATTCTCTCATTAAAATCCCTGTAGAATATCACCTGCTGGATGATTCAGAATTCAATTGTTATTGTTAATGAGTATGATGTAACTCAATTGCGCAATTCTTTTAAAGGGATACTGTAATGTTCCTCTAAATAGAATTTCCTTCGTGTGCCAGGATCCGCTGACTGTATTAGGTCAATAAACCAACAAAAGACAATGGCATCCTCAGTTTGCCTTTATACTGACATGCATGTATGTAGTGTATATCAGAGCCTGTTTTCCCCTGACGAAGGAGACAGTTCTGAAAATGTTGAATTTTTGTATCAAATTTGATAAAAGTAATGCACGACATCTTAATTAATTTGCCAATATGTGAACTACAATATGTAGTGTACTGTATATCGTCCGTGTTTTCACGAAGTGACGGGATCCAGAGGGTGTTCTTACTCAAAACGAGTTACAAATCCATTGGAATGTGTCCTTCTGTAGAATTAACACGTTGTTCGACAGGATTGGCGCTATATCAGGATTTCTTAGTCTTCGTGCAACAATATTCCCTTTGGCTCCCGTCACTTCGTGAAAATAAGGACAATATGTTCTGTGTACATGTAACAAGCCATTTAATTGATTTGCATATAGACCTACAAACTAGTTTCGTTGTGTAGAAATTTTAACATTAATTTACATACGCTCTTATCCATGGGGGGGGGGGGGGGGTGCTGCCCAAGCCCCTTTTGGTAGATAGAAGAGGATACATACTTGTAAAGCCAAAAAAGGAAACATACATTTTGTGGAAGATTTTTCTTTAATTTTGCATTATCCTTTCTGCGGCCTTTATCATAAAAGAAGTTAGCAATCAATCAGAAATTTTTGCACATGATTTCCCATAGACTTGCGAATGATATAATAATTTGCATTTATAATGCGGTTCTGCGTAAGATTCATAGAGCATTTTAGGGAAGGCAGAAGAAATACAGAACAGGCAAACAAATGCACACATGTATACATAACATTGTATGATCAATTGGAAAGCCTTATGTTACGGGGGCCCTGGAGTATGAAGGCCATATGAAAATCACTACTTTATTCGAATTGATCTTTCCATCTTCAAGTGATTATTTGCTAGTAACAGGGTCTTGACCTGTCTGTACGTAAATGAATATATTGAACCTATTATTAGTTTGGGAATTCCCTCTCTTATCAAGTTTAACTAGCAATACCCGGCGCTACGCGCCGGGTATCGCTAGCAGTTTTGTGTAAGTGTTGTTTGATAATAATGTATCTTTCTCACACTTTTCGAGGTAGACATAAAGGAAGATACATGTAACTTTTGACTTATGAAAAAAAGGATTAAAATTGACTGTACTTGACTGTCATTATGCCCTGATGTGGGGGCAAATATATGGGTAGGGGAATTGAAGAATGAAAGTCAAAATGTAATTTTAACTTACCTTTCTGACTTCGATCGTTGATGGACTTTCTGATCTGTAGGCCTAATACACATACATTGTATGTGAAGGGCGAGATGAGTGTTATATAACCAAACAATATTGCTATGTGTGTATATGATGTGTGGTTGTATTTTGCATACACTGTAGGCCTATTGTTTCACGGAAAATGAGATATACTTTATACACATACACTGTGTGTGAAGGGCGAGATGGAGAGGGGGCCATTTATCATTTGTGGCTGCCCAAACGCCCCCTAACAGTCAAGTTTTGTTGAAAGCTATCAAGGGAGAACAGAGATATGGAAATATGACTTTTTGACCCCTTGACCTTTGACCTTTCTGAAAGCAACCCCTCAAGGACAATTCTGGGGTTCCCCTTCATACATCCACCAAGTTTGGTCCAAATCGGTCCAGAGAGTCCGGAGATATGAAAAATTGTCCTTTGACCCCAGTGACCTTGACCTTTCACAAAACCAACCCCTCAAGGACAATTCTGGGGTTCCCCTTCATACATCGACCAAGTTTGGTCCAAATCGGTCCAGAGAGTCCGGAGATATGAAAAATTGACCTTTGACCCCAGTGACCTTGACCTTTCACAAAACCAACCCCTCAAGGACAATTCTGGGGTTCCCCTTCACACATCCACCAAGTTTGGTCCAAATCGGTCCAGAGAATCCGGAGATATGAAAAATTGACCTTTGACCCCAGTGACCTTGACCTTTCACAAAACCAACTCCTCAAGGGGAATTCTGGGGTTCCCCTACATATACCCTCCAAGTTTGGTCAAGATCCCCCCAAGGATCTGTGAGGAGTATACAAATTAACAGCTCTCCTTTAGATATTAGGAGGATTGTAGGTCACGCTCTTTCAAAATTCTTCCACTTTTTGTTTTAAATCAAACTTGAATGATTGATAATTGGCAAGGATCCCGTTGGAAATTCCCAAAGGAAATGTTGTCCTTTGTGAATATTGTTTTAACCTTGACAAAAGCCTTTTTTTCAGACATTGCATGGGACGCATATACAGTGTAGTTTGAACTATCGTTTCATGCTGTGCTCTGTTTTGCTTAGTCATTTTCAGCTTGCAAAAAAATAATGCAGGAGGTGGGGGGAGTGAAGTTAATTGTACTGAAATGAAAATGGACTTGCATTTCTTGTTACATCACAAAGTTCCTAACTATTCCATGGCGATAGAACACATTTCTGTTGCCAAATCATCATAATTTCATGTCCAAATTGTGAAAATGTTTTGAAATGGAAAATAAATCAAATCAAATTTTTGTGTTTTGGTTGTGAGGAAATATATCAGAGGCATGAGAAGAAAGAGAACAAAATCTACACCAAATCTGACCATAACTATTGTGCTACCATTTGCCATCTGTTGCATAGATTTTTCTAATGTAAATGATCACTAAGGGGTGTTGTTCAAAATTAATTGCAAATCAACTGCAACTTTGCAAATTGCAACATGCATTTTCATTCGTGCACAGTATGCGCTTTTTACAAGACGCGCATGAAACATCAATTTTGATTGGCGCGTTCCGATCAACTGCGACTTGCGATCAATTTCAACTTTTGAACGATACCCCCTAAGATTGTCACAAATCCTTTAATATATTTATGAGCAAGACATTTAAAAACCCTTTGTTTTTAGGCAACTTAAACATTTGTAACACTTTTTTTGTGTAATGAAGATTCAATTTGGTAACACATTTCATTGTAATGTTTTAAAAAGAGAATTAAGTGTTGCCAATTTAGGAAAAGGAATAAATGTAGTAATTAAATTTGCTTTAAAGTAATTCCTGTCTTGAATGTGTTAAAGTATTTAATAGAGGGTTAAAGCTGCAGTTTATTTCTGGCGCCCGGATGGGTATTAGAGACATGATAGATTGCATGAATATCACTTGAAGGGCTTCAAAAATACTGGGATTTTGGTATCTGCAGCGTTAGTCAGAATTCTTTTGTTGCCTGATATCAATAAAGCTAAGAGCAATGGGATCACTGGCCCATAGCTATTGTTCTGAGCATTATTATGGTATCAAGTAACAAAAGAATTCTGACTTGCCTTGGAGGGTCTGCTGCATTGCTGGATGAAACTCACTTTTTTTTTCTCAAAAAGAAGAGTCTACCCCAAAATCATAATTTTTGTCAACAGGTTCATAAAAAATTTGGTGAGGAGAACAAAGAAAGTTTGAAGAAAATCAGACAAGTAATAAAATAAGTTATGAACTTCTAATGATTTAAAAGAAATGGGCAAATCAGTGAAAATTTTCAGACATGTTGCCAATTTGATGATGTCATTGGTGCACTACTTACCATCATTTTGTTATGGTGCAAAATCAATCAAAAGTACAAACCGATACAAAGTTTGCATTATTGTAAACATGCAAATAGGGGATCTACGCATCTATCGTGAAGATATATCCTATGTTTATAGTTTTGAGGAAAACATATTTTGTGAAAAGGTGATATTTTTATATCATTGATATCAATATCATAAATGGTCAGTTGTGCACATATGACTTCATCAGTTGCCATTTTGTCTAACTACTGTATATAGAATTCCTAAATAGTTTTCTGATTTGTTTCAATCAGAAAAGTTTGGGAAACTATGAGTGTCTACATTGAGCGAAACTTGAATTTTGATTAAATCCCTAGGCAACTGTCTAAGTTTCTGAAATGGGGGTTTCAGCTCTAAGTGTGACCAATCCTATAGCTCTAAGGGGGTGTTGCTCAAAATCAACTGCAACATTGCCAATTGTAACACGCATTTTCATTCGCGTGTGGTGTGCGCATTCAACAAGATGCGCATGTAACAATGATTTGATTGGCGCCTTCCGATCAACTGCAACTTGCGATCAATTGCAACTTTTGAGCAACACCCCCTAAGTGTGACCAATTTTATACATGCAAGACCTGTATATCCTTTTGAAATCTGTATGGATTCCACATTTATATACATGTAGAGCTCCCTGGTATTAAAGTCTATTTTATGAAAAGAGGTCCATTGTGTTTTAATCCATTTTTTTCTTCTCTCCTTTGAATACAGGGTCGTGGTCCATCTCACTATACTACTTATTGGGTACTTTGTGTGTTAGAAAGGCAGTCAGCTGTAACCTGCAGGTCTGGGGATAAACGCTGTGCAAGAAATTTGTGAATTTTGTTGAGAGATGTCCACAGTCTATTAACGATGGATCAAGCGCCGCCGAGGGTAAAACCAAATGCTTTGGCAACGGCTAACCCCATTTCAAAGCTATTCTTTAGGTAAGTAGAAGGAGGATTTTTGTAGATTACAAGGGTATCTGAGCCTCCAAAATGATTTGGTACTGTTGTATACATGCATTCAATTCCCATAAACATTTCATGACAATACATAGTTTTCAAAAATATTGAAAATTTAAAACTAAAAGATAAACCAGCTTGTTGAAACATTTTTAGTATATCTTATTAGTTTTTATCATTGTATTGAGAATCAAAGTTATAAAAAAATACTTCTTTAAATTATCCATATCAAGCTTTGGAAATCTCTTATTTTTAGTGTGTCAAGTGTTTTAAACGTACCTCGACCTTATTTAGTTTTTCACAATAGAGTTGGTACCAGCATTATCAAATCTCAATAAACTTTTATGCCTGGATTCGATGTCTGATTTCCTTGTAATTCTACGCAAGATGCTTGTACATTGCTTAAGTAATTATATCACAGTGATTTTTACAATGCTGAACTTGGAAGAGGTGCTGGTATTATGTAATTTCTGAATACAAATTGTGTGCTTGGATCCCACAGACTAGGCCCCTATTAAGAGATGTGTGTGTATATCACAAGGGCAAGGCCTTTACGTAGGGGGCAGATTTTTATAATACATTTAGAGCTTATATTTGAAATAGATAGAAGACATTTAACAGTTACAGGGTATAAAATACACAGGGGCATTTAGGGAAATAACCTCTTAAAATTCAGAAATTTGTTAGCTCCAAAATAACCCCTGCAAAATATGTTACCAGGGGCTACATATTTTTCAAGAGGAATTTCTAAAAAGAGTCCTTTAAAAGTATTTTCCAAGAGATCAGCATGAGCCCCCCCCCCTTTTCCCTCAAAAAAGAGAAAAATGGCCATACCTGATATTTTTTCTTGTCATTCATATCGAAAAATCACAGTAAAATGTTGGGTGTAAGTGTGAAATATGGTCCCTTGTGAGTTCCAAAACAGCCCCTGCAAAATATATTATAGGGGATACATATCTTCAACAGGAAATTCTAAAAGGAGCCCTTTAAACTATATCCCAAGAGATTATTCACTCCCAGAAGCTTTTCTCTCAATTTGGCAAATCACTATGACAATAATGTACATGTAGATCTAACATGTGAAATATGACCTGCAAAGCCATTCTTTGGCCTTTCGCTCCTTTTTAGTCATATTTCCTTTATGAATTTTGTGAAAATTGTTGAATAAAGGAGATAAAAAAGACAGAAAAAAAATTGATACAACTTTTTTTTCAATCAATGCCATGTAAAAAAAAGGCATTCATTGGCAACCAAAAAATTCAATTTTTAGCTTTATGAGTGGAAATGTAATTTAATTCAGAAATGAGTCAGAATTCAATTTTCACTCACAAATGCAGTAATTAGGCAAGTCACTACAAATAGCGGCCATTTTTTCCAAAGATTAAATCTTTGCATTTTGCACTTTTTTCTGGACATAGCTTCTCTGTGTTAAGGGGTATAATCCAGTCTCAAAATAAATTCAAATAGAATCACACAAATAGCATTTTCCATGGTTCAAGATTGTGAAAAATAAGTACATTCTTCATCAACAATGACTTTTTATGATGGTATTTTGGGCACATTTCTACACCTCTAAATAGAATTCTGCTTCTTATACATGTAATCTGACTACATTTATTTGAAACCTGATATTATTGACCTACTTTTAAGATCAATTAGGCAGTGAGGTACATTCATTTACATGTACCAGTACCTGCATATTCATTCCCATTAATAGCTGGGATTGCAAATAATGCAAAAACAATTCCGATTAATCTGAAAACAATTCCTGCTAATGTCATAAAATTATTCAATATTTGATAGTGCAATGATTACGAATCTGAAAAGTTAATGGCTGGCCTTAAGCCTTAATAAATGAGGTTAATAAAAATGCTTTATGAATTGTTTTTAATGAGACTATTAGAGAAGACATTAAAAGTGAAAGTTATCTTTTTTTCAATAGCATTTTACACATAAACACAAACAAAAACTGAAAAAAATGTTTTCCCCTCCATAATTGAAAGTACTACTATGATGGATTTATGTCCAGGAAATCATCTCTGGTTAGCTTCTGTATAAAAATTGTCGTAATCCCATATTTCACTTTAGTCACAAGGGTCGTTTCATGGACATCATTTCCAAATTTTTATTTGATAATGAAATAATTCCTACTCACATAGACATACAGTTCTCAAGAAAATTTACCAAGATTGATTTTTTTTGAAAATGTTTGAAAGTGCATTTTCCATGAAAAATTATTTATTTGCAATCTGACCTTTGGTGTAGTGTTCTAAAAATACACCAGATGCACAAGCTGGAAGAGATCAATATTCTACACTATATCTGACCATTTTCATTCTATTTGTCGCTGCACACAGAGAATTTATCTAATGAAAATAATCACACAAATGATGAGATATCCTTAAACTGACAATGCAAACATCATTTCAAAATAACTATTTTCCGTGCAAATTGGCAGCTTTTAACTTTTCAACACGCTTTTTGACAAAAACGATTCAGTATGGTACATATAACATGACATTTAATTGAAACTTTCTAAAAAGAGAATTTAAAATTTTAGTGTTGCCAATTTAGGGAAGGAATAGCGATTGAATTTGTTGTGAAATAATTCCTGTATCTTTTGAGGAATCATTCACATGTGATTTTTGTTTGTCAGATTGTTGAAGGGAAATCAATCCACATCCTGCACTTTACAGGAAGAACATAGAAATAGAATGAGGAAGTGGCACTTTCTTTTTTGATATACATGTATGCAGACCTCCCAACCATCAGGAATTTTGAGGAAAAATACTAATTTTTGACCATTTTGTGAGAGTTTAAAGGCCATTTGAAAAGAGTTTTCCTTTTTCTTTTTTTTTTTTGATAATGCTACTCCAAAGTCATATGGGAAACATTGGTTTCTTTCCTCTTTTTCAGCAAATGATTTCTATTTTTCCCCATTTTCTCCATTTTAATCCATGTTGGGATAAGGCAAGAATTATCCTTTTTCAATTTCCTATTTTTCTGTTTTATGGGTTGGAAGGCCTGTATATTTATACCCCTGCATTTTTTTTTATTCATTCTGGTACATAGGTTCAATTGATAGATTTCAGAAAAGTCCCAATTTTTAAAGGTAATAACTAAAATTGTCAAGTATTGACATATAATTTGATTCTGTTTCAATCAGTGCTATTTGCACTTCTCAAAAACTTTAAGGATCACTCATATTTGTACAAAGAATTATAATCAAGTTTTGATATACATCTAGAAACAACAAAATCCAGTTTTCAGTGTCATCTAAGCGCACTGTTATCAATTTCGCGCATGAGTGATTAAAAGACCAGGGACCAATTGCATGAAATAGTCTTAGCTATCCTCTTCATGCTAAGGCGTCTTAAGTTCTTGCGCCACCCTCTCAACATACATGTAGTCGTATCGGCGCTATGTTATGAGGACGACACATAAAGTCAAGACAATAGCAGGAAGAGGATAGCTAAGACCATTTCGAGCAATCGGCCCGTGTGCTCTTGATATTCTTCAGAATTTGAAAGTTCATAAATTTACAACAGAATATCCGATTTTGTTCAAATTTTCAGTTTGTTCATTTCTTCATCCACTTCCAGAGCAATAATTCATGGGTTGGTTCCCCTTAATTCACTTCTTGACAGAACTTTTTCATTATTCTTTTTCATCTTCTCTTTGATGCAGTTGGGTTGGTTCTGTCTTTTGGTCCGCGAGGAAGAAGACTGTTCAAACCAATGATCTTTTTGAGTGTATGAAAGAAGACTCGTCAGATGAACTTGGACAAAGACTAGAACGGTAGGTGGATTTTAAATCTTAGTCATAGCCAATAATTGAGCAAATGTAGACTTTCTAAACGTAGTTTTGGTCTGCAAAGAAGAAGTCTGTTCAAACCAATGATCTTTTGAATGTATGAAAGAAGACTTCTCTGATGAACTTGGACAAAGACTAGAACGGTAGGTGGATTTTCAATCCTACGTTTGACTCAGAATATTTTAACTTAATTTGCACTTTGAGCAGACGGGACAAAGGATCTTGGACAAAATAAACAACTTCATTCAGGCAATCACAATAATGGATTGTAGCTTGATACACACAAAATAAAGTACCCTCACAATTCATTGTGCGAACCTGTTTGATATATATCCTCATAATAAGAGGGAGGGAGGAATTTTCTTTGACTGAGGCATTGTGGCGTGCACCTGAAATCAAGCTGCTCGGGACAGTCATAGACTTGGGTTAGTTCCTGCCTGTGGGCTCGAAGCCTGGTCGCATACCGTCTTTCGGATGGAGACGTTAAGATTGCGATCCTCTTTCTCTCTTCTTCTTCTGGCTTAAATATTCAGAATTGAATGATACACGCCTCTAAACTACATCATTTCCTTTCCTTTTCTTGTGTGTGTATCCAGCTATTGTGAATGCCTGAATGAATTTATTTACTTTGTCCAAAAGCCTATTCACTTCTGCTCACAATGTAGGAAAGTGTGGCATCTTAAAAAGGGGCAAATAGGAATGATGGGGGTAAACAAGGGCAAAACATACAGACATTTTTCAGTGTACTTTTGCTTGTACTTCTTGAGTTTTTCAGTAGATTGAAAGGTTTACTCCTGATTAGCTATCCCCTTGTAATAAAAGTTTGTTTAAGGTACTTAGTTTCTCCTTTGTTTCCCCCAGCATCCCCATTTGCCCCAATTTAGGGTAATCTGGATTCTGAACCGAGACTTTTTGTCATACTACTAAAAAATTTAATTGTTCTTTCATCTTCTGTGTTGTTCTTTAACTTTGATTCAGTATTCCATTTTGCTGATGTTAGATTCACAAGTCAGTTTATTGTGATTTAACCTTAACCAAATTGAATAAATGTAAAAATCTTAAAAATCTGAATAAAGGATTATTTAAGGATATTTACCCCAAGCAGTCCTGTATCCCCCAGTTTACATTTATCTGGATTCCGACCCTGGACTGTGGAAAAAGTAAATTGTGCTTTCATTTTCTGTTCTATTCTCTGAATTTGCTTTAGTTGCTGATAAAATTAGCCAAATTGAATAAATGGAATAATCTGGACAAGAATTGCCAGGATGTAAAACAGGATGTCAGGTGTTCACTTTATTTTCATTTTACTTGAATGACAAATTGAATGACTATTGAAGTTCTCATTGTATGTTCCTGATTCTTGTCATACTACTAAAATATCGCTGAAAGGTAATGCTTTCCCTCCATAGATTTCAACTTTTCTGTTATTAGGTCCCAAGTAAATTCTTTTGTATGATAAACTTGATCAATTTTACAGAAACTGGGCCAAGGAAGAAGAAAAATATAGATGCGGGCGCAGACCTAGCCTGAAATGGGCCGCCTTCAAAACGTTTGGATTAACATACTCCCTCTATGGCATCCTCTTTATGTGTGAGGTAAGCAGGGTTGCCAACTTGCGTTCGTGCCAAATTTTCCAAAAGGGGGGGGGGGGGGGGGGGGGGGATTGCGCTAAAGTAGTTGATGACCTTTTTTTTGCATGTCAGCCCAGCTCATCCCTCTAGGGGCACAACATTTGATCTTAGCCCCTTAGGCCAGGGAGGGCAATTTTTTTTTAGATGAAGACCACTGGAGGGGGGGGGGCAAGATTTGAGGTTACAACGTTTTTTTTTTGCTTGTCAGCCCAGCTCAGCTCCCTGGAGGCGCCAAATTTGAGCACATTCCCCATGTATCAAAATCCTGGGTGCGCGCATTACTTGTACTACTGTATAGCGGAATAATTTCGCAGTGCTAATTTCTCACAGCTGGTTAATCCATGAACATTTTCGTTTGGTATAGAATTCACGAGTACAATCCATGGAAAAAGTAGGATCTCCAGTCTGACAAATAAAGATTTTTCAAGACCAGAAAGTGATAACTGCTACAAAAGTATGCTTTTAAATGCTGAAAAGTTATAACGGATGATCGAATAATCACAGTATATTCTGGGGATTGTGATCAGAAGCACAAATATACATGTGCATCTGTTTGAAACATTGAAAGTGTTAACATGCCACTTCTAAACGCAATGTAAGAAGTACTGCACATATTACATATTAACTTATCATACAATTTCTTGAGGATGATTTTCGCAGGTATATAATTCGCGATCAGCAAATCTACCGCAAAAAGCGTGAAAATCAAACTCGCAAAAATTTTCCACTTTACAGTAATTCCTTTCATTCAGGGTGGAGTAACACAAGATCTAATGAGGTTTTTGGACCAAAATGTGACAGCACCTTTCCATTAAACACAATTTTGTACAATGTTTCTAATCATATTAGATGCATTATAAATTGTAACAAAAAAAAGAAACATTGAAACAGTGGTTTCAGACTTCAGTCTGTCAATCAGAATTTGGAGTTCAAATCCCACCTATGACAGATATTTCCTTAATCAAGAAATTCATCTGCAATGTCGTGCTCTCAACGGTTTTTAATTGAATGTGTACCTGGAAAGAATATTTATTATTTGAAAGGGTTGTGTGCTGGGATGGTGATGGCTAAAGCCATGTTAATAATAACAATGCAAATAACAAGTGGCAACGTGTGTGCTGTTCAATTGTATGTATTATCATGATTATTTAGCAGACTTTTTTTCTTGCAGCCCTTTCACCTCGTAACTGAGCTTCATGAGGAAGAAAGGTGATACAAAATGAAGACCGTACTACATAGAAATTATTCAAATTATTGAGGGATGCAATCCGTGCTGCTCATTTTATTTTTCTTGTTTCCTATTTTTTTCTTCTTTATTTTTATTGGTTTGTTGTTGTAATCGATATTTGGCCTAATAATTTTTTTCTTCTTCTTTTTTTTGAATAATGAATGCATAGATAAATGCATGTAAATATAAGCATGATAATTAAAACAATTAAAAACAGATGCTCAAATTTTAGATTTTCTATTAATTCTTTGTGGATGGGTCAAATTGACCATAGTTCATTTGTTTGATAATTTGGATGGAATATTTGTATTTTACTGCCTATTTTTTTCCACAAAACCCTCTCGATTATGTGAGTTTTAAAATTTGGATGAATCCAGCATGACGAAACGTGATGCCTCAAAATATTGTCTTCTTTTCCCATTTTTTGAATAAATTGTTTGTAGGAGGGCCTCCGTCTTGTCCAGCCCATCTTTCTCATGAAGCTCACACAGTACTTCTCTTCAGAAAATTCCGAAGAAGCCGTAATGACGAAACGCGATGCCTACTTCTGGGCCATGGCGTTGGGTCTGTCTGCATTCCTTCTGGCCCTGGTTCATGGTCCAAACTTCTTTGGGATCCAGAGACTAGGAATGCAGGTCCGGGTGGCCCTCTGTACTCTGGTCTACAAAAAGGCAAGCATTCTCTTATATTATATTATATATATATTCTCTCATAATATTCATATTATTTAATTGTCAATGGACTAGGTCTGTCCTCTTTTCTGCTAGCCCAAGTTCATGGTCCAAACTTCTTTTGGATCCAGAAACTAGGTATGGAGGTCTTGGTCGCCCTCCCCACTTTGTTGTACAAAAAGAGAAGAGTTCCTCTAAGATAAACACTTTTTCTAGTATAATTGGCTAAGTCTACCTTCTCTTCTCCTGGCCCTGGTACACAGTCCCAACTTATTTGGGATCCAAAGACTAGGAATGTACATGTAGGTCTGAGTTGCCCTCTGAACTGTGGTTTACATGTACCAAGGGGTAAGAATCCTCAGAATATATTAAGTGAAGAAGATTATACTAATTCTGGGCTGGTAAGGTAGTTCTGCTGTGTTCTCTCCTTGCCCTGGTCCATGGTTCTGACTTCTTTGGGATCCAGAGACTATGTATGTATGCAAGTCAGGTTGGCCCTTTGCACTCTTGTTTATAAAAAGGTGAGCATTCTCTAAATTAAAGGGATGTTATTTCTTTGCCAATGGGCTACATTGTAGGTCTGTCCTTTTTTTCCTGGCACTAGTCCAACTTTTTGGGGACCCAAAGACTGTTTTCGTTCACAAAAGGTATTCTCTTATGTTGCTTAAGCATTTACCCAAATATGTTGATATTTAAAGAACTCTTGTAAATGTCACAAGTTCTGTAATCAATATTTTTGGAGGGATATATCACAATCTTTCTGACTTACTTTATGTGACACTTAGATTGAATGGCTCAAAAACTCACATATTTTATATAAAGTATAAGCGTGCCTGTGCAATTTTGTAAGTTGTACTCTTTGTATGTGATCATTTTGATAATGATATCAAGTTGAGGGAATAGTATAGAAATAAAGAAACTTTAAAAAGTAAGTTACGATACATATCTATACTTTCAGAGATTTGTCAATCATTATTCCAGTCATTTTCTTCAACACATCCATTTGTTTCTTCTGCAGACTCTGAAGCTGAATAACTCATCCCTCCGGATGACCACAGCTGGACAGGTCAACAATCTGATGACCAATGACGTCAACCGATTTGACCAGGTGCGATGAATCAGACTATGTTTAAAGACTTGGCCCAGGCCAGAATATTCTTACTTTTATTAACAGCATAAAAATCAGACCAACAGACAAAAGGAGTAGACAGAAAAAAGATATTTGCAATTTTCAAAATATTGCTAGAACATTTTGCGTTCAGGCCAAAAAAAATGTATTTGAAATTCCCATTTGTATAATGTAATAATTTGAAGAATCATTGTTGTACATATTGGCCCGTATTCCGAGAGCGAGGTTTAAGTTAACCCTGGTTTAAATGTGTGGTTTAAGTATGGGAAGCCAAAAGAGGCTTGAATGTATAATAGTCGGTGTTTACTTTACTAGCACATTTGGCACTCATAGTATTCAAAACTGTCTCGGAATAAAAACTTCAATAGCTTTCGACCTTATTAATGCATGGGAAAAGAGAGCAGTTAACATAAAACTTACATACATTGTAAATGAAGTTTTGGCACTTTTGGCTACCCATACTTAAACCTCAGATTTAGACCAGGGTTAACTTAAACCTCGCTATCGGAATACGGGCCATTGGGTTCCCTCCAAGCCCTAGCGATTTTCTTGCTTCTCAAGCTTCTATTTAGCAATAGAAAGAGAGAAAGAGAGGGGGCAATGTGATACCCGATTGCAAGATAAAGTAGTGATCAAATGTATTGGAATATCTCCTATTCATTTCATGGGCCTGTAACATAAAAGATGCAATTAAACTTACGATAAATATTTATCGTAAGTCTATGGCAAAACATGTACCATAGAGATACGATTAATTGCAAAATCTATCGTATCTCTTTTATGTTACAGGCCACATATCTTTTTTGTGTTCCATCAATATTTCTGGCTTGGACTCCTCCAAGCCCTAGATGTCTTCTTGCTATTCATCTTACATGGAAGCAAGAGAGAGAGAAAGGGGGGGGGGGGGGTTGAGACAATGATGATGATGATGATGATGATGATACTGACAATGATGATGCATTTTAAAAGAGTGATTGCTTAGTTGCACTCATCATCACAATGAAATAATAGAGGAAATGAAAATTCTAACAATGTGGAGAAAGAGAAAATAGAGAAATAATAAAGATGAAATATCTACTTGTCCCACATACAGCTTTTCGTGTTCCTTCACTACCTCTGGCTTGGGCCACTCCAAGCATTAGCAGACTTCCTTCTCCTCATAATGTACCTCGAGTCATGAAGACGAAATAATAATTAAAAAAAGACAATTCCAAAAATAAAGAAAATAGATAATTGATCAAGATGAAATATCTTCTTCTCCCATACACAACTTCTCGTGTTCCTTCACTACCTCTGGCTTGGGCCACTCCAAGCATTAGCCGACTTCCTTCTCCTCATAATGTACCTCGAGTCATGAAGACGAAATAATAATTAAAAAAAGACAATTCCAAAAATAAAGAAAATAGATAATTGATCAAGATGAAATATCTTTTTGTCCAACCACAGCTTTTTGTGTTTCTCCACTATCCCTGGCTTGGGCCGCTCCAAGCCTTGGCCGTCTTCCTTCTCCTCATCTCCTACCTCGAGTCATTAAGATGAAATACTGATTAAAAAAGAAAATTCCAAAAATAAAGAAAATACATGTAGATATGTAATCAAGATAAAATATCTCCTTGTCCCATACACAGCTTTTCGTGTTCCTTCACTACCTCTGGCTTGGGCCGCTCCAAGCCTTGGCTGTCTTCCTTCTCCTTATATTCTACCTTGAGATAGAATGGGCGGTAGCTCCCGGATTCGGTATCATGATCCTTCTCATTCCTATCAACATGTGTCTCGGTAGACTCTTCTCCAAACTCAGGTATGTAATGATGAGAATATTAACATAGCATTTATGTAGGTCAGAAACTATTTGAATATATTCTACTGCACTTTTAAGAGTTCTTATCTGTTAGGTCACGGACATGTACATTCCAGTTAATGAATGGCATGGACATATTCCAGAGGAAAATATGTTGTATTGCCTAAAATTTGATGTTAAAAAGATTTGTTTTTAGTTTTGATCTGAAGATGTCCAGTGAAGATGAATACTGTATATCAAAGTCGAGTGTGTTCCAAAGTTTTGGAGCTGCACATGCAAATGCTCTGTCTCCAAGTGTGACTTTTGTTTTGCGTGTTGTATTCTGTAGCAGTAGATTATCTTGTGAGCTTCAAAGGTTATGAGTGTGTTTCTTATACATATCAAGAAAAACTTTTGCATATTTTTAAAAAAGGATTTAAATATTTTTTTTTTAATTTGCAAGAATATACAACATTCCAGCATTCATCTTCCTATTAACCATAATTCTTCTCCTCCAAGAGCTATTGGTTTTATCACTGGTTCGGTATTCTTTAATACGTCACTCTGTGTTTTGCCAAATCTTCAAACCCGAAGATGATTTAGTCGATCTACCTACACGGTTCTGTTTATCCCTCGCTAGAAGATTTTAGCTCTTGCCAGCATATAGCCCTCGAAAGCTTTTTTTGTTCCAGGACTATCTCACAAAAGAATTCTTTCAATGCTAAGAAATAAAGAGAACTGATGATACTGCTATACTGGATAGCTGTGGAGTAAAATGAAGTCCAAAGGAGATTGAGCGTTTGGTCCTAGCAGAATCTTCAATCATTTGCTAGGATTGAAAGCCCAAGATCTCTATGACAATATTCATTGCTGACAATGAAAACTGTCTTTATCGGTCTACTACTTCATTCAAGCCTTTGGATTATATTTTAATTTCTCTAAATGCTTAATATATTTTCATCTAACAAATATCCGTACTACGAACAAGAGTTTGTAATCACAATTTGTTGAGGACCAATTGTTTTTTAAAATATTGATTGTTTTCCTACATATTTTGATGTTATTCTCTGAATATGTTTTTGGTATTGAGCTGATCATTCTTATATAATGTACATTCATCTTCATTAAAAAAAATATATATTTTATTAGGTTGTTTAACATTTTTTTGTGATTTAATAAGCCAACCCCAAAATCTGTTGTTCTTTTTCATTAAAAAACAGGGTGAATATGCTGTAAATTTGTTTCTGCAATCTAAGCCTATTGATGTACCTTTGTATTTGATTAAAAAATGCAGATATCTGATATCATGTGATGTAGATCATTTGTGATCATTGTATAATTCCCCTTATATTTGAGCTATTGTTTATGCTTACAGGAGAAAGACGGCAGGCTTCACAGACAAGAGGATCGCCGTCATGACGGAAGTTATCACAGCTATGAGGGTGATTAAGATGTATGCCTGGGAGAAACCGTTTGCTGAGATCGTCCACAAACTCAGAGTGTAAGACTTGTTAATGAAATATTGGACCTGACACTTTCAATCTCAAGTGAAGTAAAAAAAAAAAAAAAAAAGAGCTTGAGCTTTGGATCCTAGCAGAATCTTAATCATAAGCAAAATGCCAAGGAAATGCAGTGAACACACAAGTATGTAGAAAAAGCTAAACAAGAAAGTGGAGAGAAAGAAAGAACAAGATGTTAGGGGCAGCCAATCACAGAGCTAGGAGGGTAGAATAAAGGAACTCCAAGAACTTGAACAAAAGAAAGATGACCAGCTGGAGGAGCGGGTGGGACAAAACAAAGAAGGGATTATAGAAGTTTAGAGAGAGGTGAAGTAAAGTTTGTTGGTCTCAATCAGTTAATTGATGTATTGTAAAACAATCCAGAGTTACTATTTATTTCTCTTCAAAAGCAAAATTATATAGGCCTACTTGATATCAAACTCATCTTGTTGAAAAAAAATCATTGTTTGATGATTTTTCTCCACCACTTGCAATTCAAAATATCCAGGAAAGAAATACAGAAGATTATCGTCGCATCGTACCCTCTGGCCGTCAACGTGACTCTGGGATTGTTCGGGAATCGTCTCCTGGACGTAGGAATGGTCATCGTCTACATGCTTACCACCCAGTCCATCAAGACCGCCACCATCTTTGCGATCATCAGCTTCTGTAACGCATTGCGCATCTCGTTCCTCAGGATGTTTCCGCGTGCGATACAGTTCAATTCGGAGTCTTCCGTTTCGCTTGGCCGCATTCAGGTAACGACAGCACAATTTTGTAGGGCCTCCATGGCAATCACTCTTAAAACGTGTGATACCAATTTTGGGGTGACAGGCAACTATTCAACTGACATTCTAGTGGAAAACGTACTCTACGAAGTTGAAGTTTTTGATGGGGTTTCGTTTCCGGAAAGTTTCTGTCTATGAATTCTCTAAAATTATCACTCATTAGAATGATTATAGACTTGTTTTTTTTTTTTTGTATGATAAACATACTTAATTGTTTATCTCAGAATAATGAATACAAGCATATTTACAAACATATAAACCTAGGATAAACACTGCAGGAGCAGAGGACACAAGGTATGAAATAAAAACAACAACAACAATAACAACAATAAAACGATTAACAAAATGAGTGAAAAATAATGTACAATTTAAAACATTTGTGGAAATAATCCTTTGAAAAATGAAGATTGGAACTTATTAATGTCTGAAAAGGTGTGAAATTTGGTGAAATCGCTGATATATTGGTTTTTACATTAATAACTCCTTAACTGATGATTGGTTTTGTTATCTATCTAGTTATATAATTGCTATTTTTATTAATTTACCAGACATACCTGCTATTGGAGGAGAAGGACCCTGAGGAGATGAGACAAGAGAACGAGGGAATGGAAGGGGATGATGGGATAGTCGCTGAGAATCTCTCTTGCTCTTGGGAAGAGGTAAATCTTGTCAGAATATTTATACTTTGCTATGGAAGCTTTGCATCACATCAAGAGCTGTTCAGCCATGTGATGCAGTTTTCTAATGTGAAACCTCTTTCTACAAAATCTGTGCAAAACACATACAGAACTGGACAATGTTTCATCTAGATATGAAATACTGGGTGGTGTTTCACCAAGACAAGAAAGACTTTAAGAACGACTTTACGTTCGACTGGTTTCCCTTCTTGTGTGTATTGGTTCACACTATTACACGCATTCTGCGTAAGAACTGATACCAGTCGAACTTAAAGTCGTGCGTAACTATAAGAACGACTAGGGGAAACACCTCCCAGGTATCGGTTCTCGTGCTGAATGGTTGACAATCCAAAAGGTTTGATGAATCTAGTCATATCAATTGTCACCCAACTTGACCGAAAGGAGGTTTTCCTTGTTCAATAGGCTTGTTTGATCAATTTGCGAAGATTTAGAGCTTTGTGTGGCGCAAGCTTTGCATGAAAATTTTTGCTTACTGACCAAAGTATAAAAATCAAATAAAGCTGTTTTTATGCCTTTTCTGATTACCCTGTTTGCATGATTTGGGGGCAAACCAATCTTGAAACAGAAATTTGGAAAATCAAGAGATGAAAATTTTCAAAATTTAAAGTATATTTTCTCTGTCTTCGTTCAGCATCTTCTGTCTGACTTCGATATGACGAATATGAGTGTACACTTTTTCTCTTTTAGTAAGTCTGGGAAAATGTAATAAAATGAAGATTGTATCAATGCCATTTTGATAAATCATTCTGCTCGCATTGTACTCCTAATTCCCTCATGTATTCTATACTTCGTATTTATGTGTTTTTACCTGCACTTGGTTTGGGATGGTTGGGACCGGATGGAAAACCTGCGGGTTATGGAGATTAAGTTCTTCTTTTCCATGCCACGGCAGTCCTCTCAAACCAACTGCAAGTCTTAAATAATTATTCTTTTGCCTATGTCTTGTATCATCGTATCCTCTACTTCTACTGTAATCGTTTTGTTTTGAATTTGCTGAATAAATGATAATGATATTCGTTATTTTCTTATATATTTTTTTACAGGACCCAAACACCCTTCAACTGCAGAATGTAAACTTTAAAGTCAAGAAGGAGAAATTATTGGCGGTCATTGGACCTGTTGGATCTGGAAAGGTTTGGATAATTGATTATTTTTAACCCTTCAGCAATTGAACCGCCGAAAACTGCCCCTCATACTACTCAATGAACTGCCCAAAACCACCCATCGTCTCCAACTCACTACTGTAACCATTGTAACCATTCTTGGAACTATAATAATAAAACCTTTCTCTTTAATAATTAGATAATTTATTGTTTGTATTTAGTGTAGGTAATCAATTTTCAATTCAGTCACACAATGTTGTAAAGCACTGTGATACATATTTCTGTAAGAGTGTAATAAAATAAAGATTGTTTTCTTATTTTTGTTCACAGGAACCAAACACCCTTCAAATGCCAATATTATTATTATTATTATTATTATTATAAATATGGTATGTGTGCAATCCTCAAGTTCTTAAGAAAATGATTCTACAAAGAAAACTATGAACATGCTCAGAATTATTTCATATCGTTCACTTATAAGACAGTGCAGTCTCTGTAAAGTTTTTGACATTTTCTATGTTTTCGAGTAAGGACATATTGCTTAGACTTAAAAAGAAAATGATAAAAATATGCGCTATTTATATAACGCTTTATCAGTTTCTATTGAAACTGACAAAAGAGCTTCACATTATTAAGACCTGGTAATTGGATTCATAGCAAGTCGCCTGTTAGGCACGCACTGCTAAACCAACCATAAGACGGTTGTTTCCTACCGTTACCAAAATAGCACCTGGTTGAGAGTGGCTAGTGTAGATAAATTTCTTGCCGAAGGAAATGAATGCCAACGGGAATTGAACCAGGGACCCTGTGATTGGAGTCCAAGGACATAACCACTAGACCACAACACCTCCACTTTTAAACAACCTTTTTTTTTTCTTGCTCAACCCCTCTCATTCACTATGCAGTCCTCTCTACTGATGGCCATTTTGAACGAGCTTCCATCGCTTGCAGGTTCGGTGAAAACGAGAGGGCGCATCGCGTATGCTTCGCAGCAGCCGTGGGTCTTCGGTGGGACGGTGCGGGATAATATCACGTTTGGAAGGCCATTCTCAGAGACCAAGTATCGCAGTATTGTCAGAGTGTGTGCACTAACTAAGGTGAGACGTTTATTCTTGACTTGCAAAATCCTGGTGTTATAATCTGCGACGTATAGAAATTAAGTTCTCCTTTTCCACGCCCTGGCAGCCCTCTCAAACCAGCTGCAAGTCTTAATTCATTTTTCCTTTGCCTAATTCTTGTATCTCTGTATCTTTAACTTACACTGTAACTGTTTTTGATTTGCCAAATAAATAATAACAATAATATTAATAATACCAGAAAGATGCTAGAGCAAAGCCAGAAAATTACTTATTTGCATGTGTAGATTGGTTATAATCAACACCAAAATAAAAGTTTTAGCACTGTAATGTATAAAAATAACTTGGTAGGAATTGTTCCAATTAGCAACTATGGTGTCCTAACACTTTTTCTAGTGTTACACACTATACATGAAGATAAAGAGTTTTTATTCAATTAACACAATGATATTTGCAGTATGTTTTTTTTTAATTTGTTGAATAAGATTTAGGATGTGACATTTTTAAAATCAAATAATTAATCAGGGAAATCTACACAAACGATGATGGTGGTGATTGGTGAATGGTGATGAAGATGATGATGATGATGATGATGATGATAGTGATGGTGATGGTGATGGTGATGGTGATGGTGATGGTGATGGTGATGGTGATGGTGATGGTGATGGTGATGATGATGGTGATGGTGATGGTGATGGTG
>BQKZ01001090.1:39353-49881 GCA_036244855.1 Temnopleurus reevesii
AAATGTTTGATGGATATTTTGAAAATGGTATTAAAAGTGAATATAATGATAATGATGATAACAAATATTATGATGTTGAAGATGATGTTGATGGTGTTGCCTTTAATGGTTCTAATGATTTTAATGTACTATTTCATAAAATCCCTCAGGACATTCAGCTTCTCCCAGATGGAGACATGACGATGGTTGGCGAGAGGGGCGTGACCCTCAGCGGAGGTCAGAAGGCTCGTATCAACCTTGCGAGGGCGCTCTATGACGATGCAGACATCTATCTCCTTGATGACCCTCTCAGTGCCGTAGACAGTGAGGTCAGCAGACACATATTTGAAAAGTAAGTGGCACAACTGATGTTTATAAGAAAACAGGATCAAAAACACTTTTGAAGAATTAAGTGTATCACGGCACAATACATCTATAGGCCATGTTTTGGTCTGTGCGAATACCACAACTGATATTTTCAAGAAAATAGAATCAACAACATTTCCAAAAAATTAAGTGTGTCAAGAGACACTATATCCATATGTCATGTATTTGAACTGTGCAGACATCACAATAGCACGGTGGTCCAGATTACAAAAGCGTTACAAAGTAGCATTGAACTGGTGTTCCGACTAAATTTGACAGAAATAGATTTTATCGTGCTGGCAAAATATTCCAGTTCAAAACTTTCTTCTTTTTTTTTTCTCAGTTGGCCCGTTTATGCTCCATCTTTCAATAATTTGCTTATTCTCTGTGTATTATATAAATTGTTATTGCTATTAAACATCCCATTTTCCTATAATAGTACAGTGCATTTTGCTATATCTCAGTAGTCACAATGTAACTATATTGATAATTGGTACATTATTTTCCAAATTAGGTGTGTCATGGAATACTTAGCTGATAAACCACGCATTCTGGTGACCCATCAGCTTCAATTCCTGAGCAGTGCTGATCAGATCTTGGTCCTCAAGAAAGGGGTAGGTTATGATCCATTTTCTTGAGTTGATTTTTTACTGCCATGGTTATGATTATGTTAATGATGATAGTGATGATAAAGAAGATGATGATGGTGATGATATGGTCATGATGACGATAATGGTAATGAGGTTGATGATGAAGAGAATGATGATGGTGGCGATGATAATGATGATGATGATGATGGTGATGATGATGATGATGATGATGATGATGGTGATGATGATGATGATGATGATGGTGATGATGATGATGATGATGATGATGATGATGATGATGATGGTGATGATGAGGATGATGATGAGGATGAGGATGATGGTGATGATGGTTTTGGTAGTGATGATGGTTGTGGTGGTGATGATGATGGTTGGGATGATGATAGTGATAATAAAGAGGATGATAATAATGATGAGGAGCATGATGATGATAATTATCATGGTGATGACGATGATGAGGATCATGATGAGGATAATGATTGTGATGATGATAGTGATGATGAGCATCATGATGATGGAGATGATAATGATGATGATAAACCACGCATTCTAGTGACCCATCAACTTCTGAGCTTCCTGAGCAGTGCTGATCAGATCTTGGTTCTCAAGAAAGGGGTATGTTACAATCCATTCGGGTGAATCAATAAATGACTGCCTATGTGTAGATAATGATGGTGATGTTGGTGGTGGTGGTGGTGGTGTTGACGATGTTATTGATGATGATCTCAATGGTGGTAGCAATGGTGATAATGATGAAGAGGATGATGATGGTGGTGATGATGACGATGATGGTAGTGATGGTGATGAGGATGGTAAAAATTATGATGTTGGTGATGGTGATGGTGATGATGATGATGATGGTGGTGATGATGATGATGATGATGCTGGTGATGATGATGATGATGATGATGATGTTGTTGGCTGTGGTGGTAATTTTGTTGGTGATGATGATGATGCTGATAGTGATACAGTGACAGTGATGGTGATGATAGTGATGATGATGATGATGATGAAAATGATGGAGGCTGTTGGATCCTTGCCAGAGCTCCATGCCCATGGCATTGAGGTCTCCAAACTCATGGAGAATGCGGAGGAGGAAGATGATGATGATGATGATTTTGATGATGGTGGTGAAGGGGATGATGAATATATTAGTAATCAAATAATCTGTTCGATCAATTAGGGTCAGATGGAGGCTGTTGGAACCTTGCCCGAGCTCCACGCCCGTGGCATCGAGTTCTCAAAGCTCATGGAGAAAGCGGAGGAGGAAGAAGAAGACGATGATGTAGCGAGCGAGGATGAGGACAACATCTCCCTCGGCATGCTTGCTTCAGGCTCTTTCAAGAGGAGTGGGTCTGGACGGAGAAGCAAGAGAAAAGATGATGTGAGGATAAATATTTTTATCATAAATAAGTCATTTTAAATCAAGCTCCATCAACTTATTCCAAGCAAGACTAGACAAATTTTGGTGGAAAGATCGCTTTACAATAAACTGATCAAACAGTCCTACTCCAAATTTGCACTAGTTCTTTTCTTGAACAAATATTTTGAATTGACGAAGGATTACAGGATTACCTCTCCTTGTAGACTGATGATGATGATGATTTTTGACAAGGATAACAACTAGCACATAGGTCATTTAATGTGCAGATAATAACATAGACAAATAATGATGGTTTAGAATTCAGTTGTGAGTCATAATAATTGAGATACTGAAATTACAGGAAATTCATCTTTATCAAGCAAAAGAAAGGGCAAATCTGGTAAATATTGTAAATGCTTAGTGCTAAATAAAAGAACTCTGTATCACCAAAGAGTATTTGACATTCTGTTCACAGAATAAATTGAAAGTTGTTGGCAAGGACATTGCAGATGCTGATAAAATTGTGAGCTCATGTTTGAAACTTCTTTAAAAAGTTCAAATGGATTATCTGCTTATACTCAAATTTTTGCAGTTTGCTAATGTTATTCAATTTAGGTACAACTGTGCCCTTTCATTTTGGTGAGCATCAATTTTAAAAACGATCCCTCATTTAGAATTTGATAGTAACACATAAAAACTAACTCGATATCCACAAAATGAGTGGAAATAACCCTGTGAAATTGCTGGTCTACTCTGAAAATTCTTTTCTTCTGGGCCAATTAATCAATTTTGCTGAATTTTTCGCAGTTCGTTTGTCAAGTTCTTTTTCATGCACTGACTGCGCACTAAAGTATGAGCTAGATTACCCTTTAACCCATTGCATATGGGAACTGGGTAGTCTATGTGATAGATATGTTGAAGTTTGAGAATTCAGTAGTCAGTAGTTAAAGCCCCAATGAAGTTTTTGTAACGAGCAAGAGATGTAACTTTTTCGGGATGTTTCACATGACATATATATCTTACACACATTTTGAGAGGATTGCATACATGTACAGCCTACATATCTATGAACTGATTCTCCTTTAAAATTTGAATTTGACCTTTAAATCATATTAAGCGCCCTCTCTTGGTATTAATGGTATTTTGTTTTTTATTGGGCATATTCAAGGTTATTTCCGAGATTTGACAAAAGGATAATAAACAAGTATACACAAAAATTAAATTCGGAAACTTTTATCTAATTCTGTGCGTGAAAAGAGGTCTTTTATCAAGAAAGAGAATATTGGTTCAGTATGGGGGAACCAATACTGATATTTTTTTGCACATTTTAGGTTGTAGCTTTACCAAATCTCATTCATTTTTCATACAATCTTTTGAGCAATCATGATACTAAATTTCATTTTATTTAGATTTAAAGACATCATTTGTGAACAAAGATATTCACTTTTACCAAAACTTTAATTTGGCTATAACCCATTGCATATGGGAACTGGGCAGTTCATGGGATAAATCTATTGATGTTTGAGACATCAGTAGTCAGCAGGTTAATTCAACTGTCTTCACTTTCCTTCTCTTAACCTCAGAAACCGACCACAACAGGGAGGCTTTTCAAGGATGAGAAAGTAGAGAAAGGGGGAATCAGCGCGATGACGTACGTCAAGTATTTCCGGGCCGGTGCCAATCCTTTCGTTCTCTTCTGGATGCTGTTGTTCCTGCTGGGAGCGCAGGTGAGTTAAAGATAGTATCATTAATTAACAGATAGATAAATGAATTGATTAACACATAAAGTAATTAATAAATGATGAACTAAGTAAGTACGTGTAAATAATTGAATAGATAAATTAACAGACTGGAGGATAGAAGAATGAATGTATGAATGAATGAATGCGTGAATGAATGAATGAATGAATGAATGAATGAATGCATGAATGAATGAATGAATGAAGAAATACATGAATATATAAATGATTGAATAAATTTATTGATAAATGAGCAGATACATGTAGATGAAGGAATGCATCGATTAATAGATAGGTGAATGCACAAATAATTAATGAATTTGTGAATGAATAAATGAATAGATAGATAGACCAAAAAAAAAAAATCATAAGCAAAAGGGGGTATAAGCATGATGATGTATGTCAGGTATTTCTGGGCCGGTGCCAATCCTTTTGTTCTTTTCTGGATGCTATTGTTCCTGTTGGGAGCTCAGGTGAGTTATGACAGTATCAGAGATTGATGGATGGATGGATGGATGGATAGATAGATAGATAGATAGATAGATAGATAGATAGATAAATAGATTGATTGATAGATATATAATAGATGCATGGATAGATAGATAGATCAGTCGATAGATAGGTAGATAGATAGAAAGTTAGATAGATTGGTTGATCAAGTATTTCTGGTCTGGTGCCAATCCTTTTGTCTTGTTCTGGATGCTGTTGTTCCTGTTGGGAGAACAAGTGAGTTTGAAATAGTAACATTGGTAGATAGTGAGAAAGAGAGATTGATTGATGGATGTGTAGATATATAGATTAATATATCAAGTATGAGAGAGAGATTTGGTTTTACGGCGTGTATCATTCAAATCTGAATATTTACGCCAGGAGAACAGGAGAAGAAGAAAGAGAGAAGGAGGCGACCGGCCGGGATCGAACCCGCGACCAACACAGGTCATTTATGACTGTCCCAAACAGATTCATTACAAATGCACGCCACGACGCCTCAGTATTTCCACTTGGGTTGTGTTTTGTAAAGCTGTGCGTAAATCTATGCATGACTGTACAAATGACTGGTAACTCTCTCTTCAGTGCGATTCAGTGCTAGGAGTAATCATTGACTGCAAGAAAGGATCACCAGTGGTTCGTACAATCGTGCGTTGATCTATGCACAGCTTTATGAAACTCAACCCAGGTGCCAATTGTTTCAGTCCATTTATGCTTTTTTTCATGGTTAGTGACCAAGTTAGTTAAAACTATCAATAAATAGATGAATGAATAGATGATTAAATAAGTAAGTCTATAAATAAATCTGTAGGTGAATGAACAGATTGGTGGATAGATGATTGAATAAATGAATGCTTAAATGAATGTATAAATGGATTTACAAATTTTTTTAAATCCAGTACATAAAGAATATCGGAGTTTAGATGATCGTAAATGATTTTACAAACTGGCATAAAATCTATACTGTATTGACTGATAGATTTCATGTTTGTATCTTTTCTCCTTTAAGATGCTCTATTTGATGGCAGACTATTGGGTTGGATACTGGGCAGATTTTGAAGAAGCAAACTATCAACCAGTAAGTAGCATTTCTATATCATCCTGACTAAGGTTAGGTCTCAATCACATAGAAGCCGGGAAGTAACACGATTCAACACGACTCCTCAACACGGTTAGCTGCTTGCGATCAAAGAGGCGCATTGAATGTTGTTGCTTCCGGGGTCATATGTGACTGGGGCCTTCGTCATGATGGTGCTGGGTTTTTGCCACAAGAGAGAAACAGGACAACAGTCAAAAAATTGCTTTGGATTGATATGATTAAACCCAAATTGAATAGGGACATTTAGTATGCATTGACCCCCATCCCATTTAAGAATCAATGTTTTCAGTACACTGCGATAGTCTTTTCTTCATAACTCGTTCTTTAGCTTTCATAGAATACTTGTCGACATAGCCTATCTTGAGTCAGTTGCCGTGACAAAAATTGTCCCGAGATCACCATTCACTATTCTATTCTTCTTTTATTTTGAAAGCTCACATTGGGTACTTTCAAAGATCTTTAATTTGTAAGATAAGTTCTTAGAAGTGATCTCATGTTGATGACAATGCACAATAAGACTTGTCTTCACAAGGGAATTGTACTCAATTAAGGCAAAACTGGTGTAAAAGCACAATGATTTCAGTCACTATGTGTTTATACACTGTAGCCGACACACAAACCAATACGTGGGACCAGTATAAAATCACAAGTCCTGACACAGTCTAATTTTAAACCTTTTTTAGCTCATCACTTTGCCTATGTATATTTTTGTGCAAAATAATTTTGGAACATATTATTCATTTGTGAGATTCCGCGAACATTTATTTTCAGGTTATAACCAATACGAGATATTACTCTTAACAACTCTATCATTTAACTTTATCTTTTTTTAGTTGAACACCTACCCCATCTTCAGCAATCTCAATCTCACCACGGAACAGTCTTCCGGAGTCTATGGCGGTCTCGTCGGAGCCACGATTCTCATGGGATTGGTGAGGTCGTTCGTCACGTTCCGGATAATGATCAACGCGGCGAGGAATCTACATGATCGGATGTTCGGCAGTGTGACCAGAGCGCCAACATTCTTCTTTGATACTACACCAACTGGTATGCAAATTAAGAGTTGCCAATTGTTCTGAAATACTAAATGAAATTTGTTCTTTATGCAAAAGTATTTTTCATTGGATGACTAGGTGAAATGTTTTTTTTTAAATGTTATCTGCAGTAATATAATGTGTGGTTCAGCTGAGCAGCATTAAGATTCTTCCATAACCATCATCACTTGCCATTTTGTTCATGCATTGTATTTTGACCTTTTTCGTCATTGATTTTTAATCAATTACAAATAACTTAACAAAATAATAAATAGCTTTTGACAGATTCCCTTTTGAAAAACATTACCTGAACGTAAGTTTATATCTTTGTTAGTCTGCCAAACAGGTTTCTTTTTATTCTATTAATGTGTCAACTATTAAAATGGATGTCGGTATATGTTTTATTTGTAGGAAGAATACAGAATCGCTTCACCAAAGACATAGGAACAATGGACGATCAGCTACCTCTTACGTTCTTTGACTTCTTACAGGCAAGTTCTCATTGATGATGATGATCGTGGTGATGATGATGATAATGATGATGTTGATGGTTATGATGACGATGATGATGATGATGGAGATGATAGTGTGGATGATGTTGCTAATGTAATGATGAGGGCAATAGCGATGATGTTGCTAATGTGATGATGATGGTGAAAGTGATGATGATGTTGATGGTGATGATGATGATGATGATGATGGTGATGATGATGATGATGATGATGATGATGATGATGATGATGAGTATGATAATGGTGGTAATGATGATAATGGTGATGTTGATGATGATGATGATGGTGAATATGATGGTGGTGATAATGATGATGATGATATGGTGATGATGATGATGATGATGATGATGATGATGGTGATGATGTTTAAAAGGATGATGATGGTGGTGATAGCAATGATAATGAATCATATCATCCGTTCGGTCAAATAGGGTCAAATGAAAGCAGTTGGTAACTTGCCAGAGCTCCATGCACGTGGCATAGAGTTCTCCAAGCTCATGGAGAAAGCGGAGGAGGAAGAAGAAGAAGATGATGATGGTGAAGATGATGGTGATGGTGATGATGATAATTATGAAGATGATGATGGTAAAAAGTATGATGATGGTGATGATGATGACAATGATGATAATGATGAAGATGATGATGGTGTTGTTAATGGTGATGGTGATGTTGATGCCAATGATAGTGATTGTGATGATGATGATGATGATGACAATGATGACGATCCTGGTAATGAATGTAATGGTGGTAATAATGATGATGATGATAGTGATGGTGATGATGGTGGTGGTGAGATGATGACGATCATGATGATGAGATTTTGATGATGTTGGTATTTGATGATGATAATGGTGATAATGATGATTGTGGTAATGATCTGTTAATTCCCTTCTCCAAAGGGTTAATCAAACTCTTACCAATCTTATTTCTCCTCTTTATCTATCAAACAGATTGCTCTCCAAATCATGGGTACGGTGCTTTACACAGTAGTACTAGCTTGGTTCACAGTGTTTGCTGCATTGCCACTGTTTATCGTCCTCATTCTGCTCACTCGATACTCCCTCAGAACAACCACAGCTGTAAAACGACTTGATGGCACAAGTAAGAATATTTTTTCTTAAAGTTTCTCTACATTTATCTACACTGCTCAATCCATCTACATGTATTTGTATATTCATTGTCTGCGATGGACAGGCCCGACAGTCAAGAGAGTTTCTGTCCAACATCAATTTGAAAAAAAACGCTGTGTTCTTCATAATTTGGTGAAGAAAAATTGTTTTACTATTTATGTTTTTTCTATTGTGTTTCATTTGCATTATCATATGAATCATGTCTTCAAATTGACAATAAATTATGATTACTTTATTAAGCAATCCTCAGTAGAAGGGGTTCTTACCGAATGCCAAATTCTATTCATCTCTATTAAAAAAAGCTCTTAACACTGCTCAGAAGTATTGATACAAATGTCCACAATGTTATTGCCACAAGAAAAGAATTTTATAGGGCAGATCCAGGATTGGCCAATAAGGGGATGTGTGTGTGTGTGTGTGTGTGTGGGGGGGGGGGGGGGGGGGGGGGGGGGGGGGGGGGGGGGGGGGGGGGGGGGGGGGGGGGGGGGGGGGGGGGGGGGGGGGGTGGTTGCACCCTAGTCTCTACATACTCTAAAATCTAAAATTTTTGCGACCCTGAATTCACTGAAATTTCCACTCAGTAGAATGCCCATACTCTTGTGTACAATAAGCTTTCAAAACGTGAAAAAAAAACAGCTTGCAAATGTGTGAAAAGGTTCAAAATTTAGTGAACTGTGGCAATAACATTGTGGACATTTGTAATTTGTTTAGGTTAGTTGGCTTTTACAGCACTTAAGAAGAGAGGTTCTGCAGTGCCAATAGGGAACCATGGCGTCCGGTAATGTTGATTAATGCACCAATCTTCTTCCCATTCTCAACTTTGTCTTTCTGCATACCTACCAACTAGTATAAGAGAATCAGATTTTTAAACCAAAAATACAATTTTTTAACCTCTCCTTTCCAGCTCGTAGTCCCGTTTTCTCGCACACGACTGGGTCCCTTCAAGGCCTATGGACGATACGTGCGTATAAGAAAGAAGGTGATTTTGTGAAACAGTTCTATACCTACCAGGATCGCCACACCGAATCGTGGTTCATGTACATCGCAACGAATCGATGGTTCGGTCTACGATTGGACCTCCTCGTTGCCGTATTTACGACCTCTGTGGCTTTTATCTGCGTTGGCTTAGAAGAACGTAAGTTAAAAATGTCTTATTTAGTGAATGCAATACAATAAATATCACAACATGCTTCGAACACAACATGAATGCGAACTCCCACACCGCAGACAATACCACCGATCACTCCGCCTATTCTTTGCGGGTGGGCCGCCTTCTGAATCATTTAGCCCACCATATAGGAATAACGGGTGATTAGCATGTTCAAAGTAAATTGCGCCAGAACGTGCGAACATCTTCTCCTAATTTAATACACAGGTATATTTAGGCATGTAAAACAACGTGTGAATACATCAGCTCGTTTTACATCACTTTCTGCATCCCGACCATTACAAATCTATACCTTTAATGATAATGAAAATAATTATCTCCTTGACGACGTCTGTACAACATCTGTGGCTTTTATCTGCGGTGGCTTCAACGAAAGTAAGCCACAAACTTTTAATTCAGCAGCCATACTGTGGAAGCTGGAAGTTTTACTGAGGTTTTATTTTCGCCAATTTTACGATCATGAATTCACTAAATTTATCACTCATTACATGGATAATGCTAATAGACTTGTGTACAAAGTTCTTTCAAAACATGAAGTTAGGAACCCGCTAATATATGAATATGTCTGAAATTCAATGAATTCGCATTAAGTTATGTACACTGTAATATTGGCTTTTACAGCAATACAATAAATATTCAAGATATGTGCTTGATAATAATGATGATAAATAAGTCAATGGGTGTGATCCCAGTAAACTACTTGTACATTGCATTTGAGCTCACGAGCATCTCCGCTATTACGTGTATCATTCTAGTAATTGTGTTAATTGAAAATGTGTTCAACAGAGTGATAAGAATGTGATTATCATAGAAATTAATGTTTTTCTAATTAAATGATTCTTGCCTTATCCCAACATGGATAAACACTGATTGACAGTGCTTTCCCAAGAAGCTGAGAAAAAAATCTCAGGCATTCTCGGGTAGGAATCGAACCCACGATCTCCTGATGACTAGACAGGTGTCTTACCACTAGACCACCAAGAGCCGATGGAAGTGGCGGGCTCGATTCGTGTTATAGCAGCAGGTACTGCGTAAATATCA
>BQKZ01001090.1:55168-73756 GCA_036244855.1 Temnopleurus reevesii
GAAATCACTGCAAAGGAGAAAGTAAGGAAAATTTTTATGATAATGGTCATGATTGTGATAATGATTAGGATAATTATTCGAGAAGCCCTACAGTAAGCCGCCCCTTGGATGGCCGGCTCATGGGAACACCACATTTGACGATATGTCGTTAGCGTACTCGCAAGAAATACTGAAGGTTCAACGGGAAATCTGCTATGAAGTGGTGATGTTTTTATATTAAAGTCACAAAGTGTGATAGTTTTGAAAAGCATGATGCATCAAAAGCCACTGTCAGATGATTTTAATTTGAAACTTTACACAAAAAATCATGTCTAATCTGATTGACTATTTTAAAGGGTAAAAACATTTCTGAAATAGTTACCCATTAGATATACTCTTCACACCTTGGCTGTCTAAATGTTGAGAAAGTCAGCAGGACAGTTGTTAGTTCCCAAAACCCTAGTCCTCCCTGTGCACTTCAGATTTATTGATGTTCAAGAATAAAAATAGTTCTTTAACAATCTGTTAAGATTGTTTAGATGAGAACATGTATTAGTAGAGTCTTCTTCTTCCTTATATTGATTTTTGTGCTTTCAAATTGTTTGAAATGAATATAAATAATGATAATACAAATATAATGGGTGACTTCAAGTACGGTGTTGAACGCTGGTGATGGTGTTGCAGGAAAACCAACACCAGCCTCAACACCAAAATTGAAGTCTGTCAGTGTTTGGGGTAGACCTCGCAAGATTCTGACGTATTTCCGGTTGTTTCTGTATCACTTTTGTAAACTGACCAACGGTGTTGGAGCTCGGAATACGGACCGTTTTGCTCTCTCAACACCAACACCAACACCGAACACCGTATTTGAAGTCACCCACTGTCTTGCCTTTTTTCAATCTTTTTCTAAAGGTTGGAATTGTTGGAAGAACAGGAGCCGGTAAGAGTTCTCTGATCACTGCTCTATTCAGACTCGCTGAACCAATGGGATCGCTTCGGATAGATGACCTACCAATCTTGGGGCTTGGCTTGCATGATGTCAGGAAGAAAATCTCTATTATACCTCAGGTACCCACTCTATTAGCTCAGATTTTCCTGGTGTTTGATTTTCACAAATGTTGCGACTATGAATTCGCAAAAATTTTAACTCTGTATGATACAGATTCGTATGTGTTAAAACATAGTCAAAAACGTGAAAATAACAATCTATTAAAATGTCGAACTGGTCCAAAACTTTGAAAATATATGAACGCAAATATATTGGTTCTACAGTATGAGCATACAGAGATGAACTGATTGGATTTTGTTGTTGTTCAGGCATCACAGGTCACATTAATTAATTTGTGTAAAAATAAATCTGTTAATGAAAGTGTCAAAGTTAACTGATTAAATGCTCTACATCATTTAGACAACTTTACTTTGTAGCAATCGGCATGGGAATAAGAGTTCAGAGAAACAAAGGTGTTATTTTTTGGCTCTTTCACTCAGGATCCTGTTATCTTCACTGGCTCACTTCGCAGGAATCTGGATCCATTTGGAGAACACTTGGACCCTATGCTTTGGACTGTATTGGAAGAGGTAAAGGAAGATGTTTTATAGTAATAAAAATAAAAATAAACTATACATGTGATTTATTGGGTGATCATATCCACGCTGTGGATTACTGATGTTTTTTTTTTAAATCATTATTAAAGTGTAACCTTGCTCTAGCCTGAAATACACCAACATACAAAGCACTTCAAGGAATAGACAGTCCTTGTAGATACACACTCGCCTCAACCTGGGTTGAGTGCAGCACAATGTGGATCTTGCTGAAGGACATACACGCAATAGATGGGTTGCGAACTAGGATTTTAGGTGGGCAGTTGCTCAGGAATAGTTGTCCAGGGGGTAGTTACAGGGGGTAATTGTCAAAGTGGATAGTTGTCCCAGGGGGAAGTTATCCAGGGGTTAGATATCCTAGGGGTAGTTTTCCAAGGTGGTAATTGTTATAGGGGACAGTTGTCCTTGTGGCTACTTGACCTACCTATAGGTACACAGTTCTCCAGTGATAATTGTCTGGGAGTAGTTGTCCTAGAATCGGCTTGATATAGAAATCATTAGAGGATGGTACTTGATATCGGCTATTTGCAAATGAGTGAATCTCCAACTCAATTATTTACCAGGTTCATCTGGAGCGTGCAGTGAAGGAAAACCTATCCAAGCTAGAGATGGAAGTCGGGGAAGGAGGATCGATCTTCAGTGTCGGCCAAGTCAGCTCATTGTCTTAGGGGTAGTTGTCCTAGTATCCGCTGAATGTAGAAATCATGAGGAGATTTTGCTTGATAATGGCAATTGGCAAACGAGTGAATTTCCAACTTGTTTTCATCTTTCAGGTTCAGCTTGAGCGGGCAGTGAAGGAAAACCCAGCCAAATTAGAGATGGAAGTTGGAGAGGGAGGATCGAACTTCAGCGTTGGGCAACGTCAGCTCATCTGTCTGGCTAGGGCCATCCTGAAGAAGAATAAGATTCTTATTTTAGATGAGGCTACAGCTAATGTAGACCCAAGGTAGGCTTGGAAGTGTGTTTTTATACCTGCACAGGTGTTGGTGATGAAGGCATTGTGTTTGTTTATTCATTTATTTATTCATTTATTAAGTCGTTTTGATAAATGTTAGCCCTTTTTTAGTGCTCCTATTGTGCACCTGTTTTATTCCTCAATCTCAGTTTGTGATGTAGGCATTGTATTTAATTATTCATTTATTTATGCATTCTTTGTTTTTTTTTTATACCAGGGTAGTTCTTCTATTAACAAATGCCACTCTGCCAAGTAGAGTTGTTTCCTGTGTGTGACCATTCCAACTCTTATCACTGGGATTATGATACAAAAACATAATAGCAATAATTCTATAGTGCCTAATGCAATGCTTCTAAGCACTTAANAAATCATTATTAAAGTGTAACCTTGCTCTAGCCTGAAATACACCAACATACAAAGCACTTCAAGGAATAGACAGTCCTTGTAGATACACACTCGCCTCAACCTGGGTTGAGTGCAGCACAATGTGGATCTTGCTGAAGGACATACACGCAATAGATGGGTTGCGAACTAGGATTTTAGGTGGGCAGTTGCTCAGGAATAGTTGTCCAGGGGGTAGTTACAGGGGGTAATTGTCAAAGTGGATAGTTGTCCCAGGGGGAAGTTATCCAGGGGTTAGATATCCTAGGGGTAGTTTTCCAAGGAGATAGTTATGCTAGGGGGTAATTTTTTATGGGGATAGTTATCCTATGGGGTAGTTGTCCTAGGTGGTAATTGTTATAGGGGACAGTTGTCCTTGTGGCTACCTGACCTACCTATAGGTACACAGTTCTCCAGGGATAATTGTGTGGGAGTAGTTGTCCTAGAATCGGCTTGATATAGAAATCATTAGAGGATGGTACTTGATATCGGCTATTTGCAAATGAGTGAATCTCCAACTCAATTATTTACCAGGTTCATCTGGAGCGTGCAGTGAAGGAAAACCTATCCAAGCTAGAGATGGAAGTCGGGGAAGGAGGATCGATCTTCAGTGTCGGCCAAGTCAGCTCATTGTCTTAGGGGTAGTTGTCCTAGTATCCGCTGAATGTAGAAATCATGAGGAGATTTTGCTTGATAATGGCAATTGGCAAACGAGTGAATTTCCAACTTGTTTTCATCTTTCAGGTTCAGCTTGAGCGGGCAGTGAAGGAAAACCCAGCCAAATTAGAGATGGAAGTTGGAGAGGGAGGATCGAACTTCAGCGTTGGGCAACGTCAGCTCATCTGTCTGGCTAGGGCCATCCTGAAGAAGAATAAGATTCTTATTTTAGATGAGGCTACAGCTAATGTAGACCCAAGGTAGGCTTGGAAGTGTGTTTTTATACCTGCACAGGTGTTGGTGATGAAGGCATTGTGTTTGTTTATTCATATATTTATTCATTTATTAAGTCGTTTTGATACATGTTAGCCCTTTTTGAGTGCTCCTATTGTGCACCTGTTTTATTCCTCAATCTCAGTTTGTGATGTAGGCATTGTATTTAATTATTTATTTATTTATGCATTGTTTGTTTTTTTTATACCAGGGTAGTTCTTCTATTAACAAATGCCACTCTGCCAAGTAGAGTTGTTTCCTGTGTGTGACCATTCCAACTCTTATCACTGGGATTATGATACAAAAACATAATAGCAATAATTCTATAGTGCCTAATGCAATGCTTCTAAGCACTTAACAAATAGAATCACAGTAATTTATCAAAACATGTACATATGCAACTAAGAAAAAAATATCTTAACATGAGTATAAGTATTATTGGAGCTACGCTGGAATAAACCTTAACTGGTCGGGAGTCTAATGGAGAAGAAATTTTGATACAAAATAATAGTTAGATTTATGTCTCTTTTTTTACCTTTCTGATTATGTATTTGAAATATATTACAGTACTGATTTCAATTTCCTGGAATTTTGTCTCCAATTTTCTTCTCAGAACTGATGCTTTGATCCAAGAGACGATAAGGTCAAAATTCAAGAACTGTACAGTTCTGACCATCGCCCATCGTCTTCATACTATCATGGATTCAGATAAAGTTATGGTAAGTCTAATCTTAATCTGGTGAAAAAAAAATCTTGGCCTTTCTAGAATGCTTGCAATATTCATTTGTCCATATTATTTTGAACAAAAAAGCTAGATTTTGTCTACTTTTCCACGAAAAGAAGGAAAGGAGAAATCTATGTACAAAGTGAATGCAGCATTCTCCATGTTGGTAGCCATTTTGTGCTTGTAGGTTGCCAACTCAAGGTTTCCATGAGGAATGTAATTTAGAACTGTGAAAATCATAACTTTTGTAAGGATCACCTGAAATTTTTAGTTTGATCATTGTATTTTCTTCATCCACTGACACTACATTATTGTCTGAGGTTACCTTTTTTTTTAGAGTTTCCATAGTAATGCCAATTAAAATATCTTACACATATTGAGACACGTACAATATATAAATTTGAAATAAATCTAAAACAAAGCTCAATCATTGCACACTTACAGGTCCTTGACGCAGGTCAACTTATCGAGTTTGATGTGCTGTACATACAAACTCCTTCAGAAACCGACCAATACTTCCCTTAAATTTGTCATTTATAAAGAGGAATTAAATATGAATCCATCAATTTTGACATATTCACAGGTCCTCGATGCTGGCCATCTCATTGAGTTTGATGCGCCATATCAACTCCTTCAGAATCCTAACAGTACTTCAAATAATTTTTTCATGAAGGAGAATGTAATATTAATCCATCATAAATCCTAGTTTGTGACATATTCACAGGTCCTTGATGCTGGCCATCTGATCAAGTTTGATGCGCTGTACCACCTCCTTCAGAATCCTAACAGTACTTTCTGCAATCTTGTCATGCATTGAGGGGAAATAAGTATTAAGCTATTATAAATCTCAAATTTTACAAATTCACAGATCATCTGATCGAGTTTGATGCGACGTACATGTACCAACTCCTTGAGAAACCAAAAACTATTTTCAGTAATCTTGTCATGCATTTAGGAGAATTTATTCAATCCAAATTTTTGACATATTTACAGGTCCTCGATGCTGGCCATCTCATTGAGTTTGATGCGCCATACCAACTCCTTCAGAATCCCAACAGTACTTTCAGCAATCTTGTCGAGCAAACAGGAAAGGCAGAAGCAGCAAAGCTCACCAGAATAGCATACGAACACTGGAAGGATCAGTAAGACCATATTCCATTGTTATATTTTTAGATAAAGAGTTCTTTGAGGTATGATATAATGTAGAAAAATGTTTGTTTGGGTGTGGCTAAAGCTTGATAAGGTGAAATGTAACAACTACAGAAAAGGATGTTATAGGGCTGGATTGAAGATAAGATCTTAGTTGAATGATTTTTGTGTTGGGTGGATAAATTATTGAAATAATTTATCGCAACAAGAATAAACACTACCCGAGAATGCCTGTGAATTTTTTTTCACAGCATCTCGGAAATGCACCATCAGCCAGTGTTTATCTATGTTTGTGAAAGGCAAGAATTATTTCAATTAAAATTCTCAGTTATTTAAATGAAAAGTCATCCAGGAAATGAGCATGTAAATGTTCAGTGTTCTTACATAAAATTTCTATTTATCAATTGTGAACTATGCTCATCCCTTCCACATTACTATTTGCACCTATGGGAAAGGAAGCATTTTATAATTTTATTATGAAATCAAATTTGAAAGATTTGTACATCTTACTACAAGAAAAAATATGATAATTGGTTACACTGTATGTTTAAAGGAATGTATGAAGTTAGAATTCAACCACCCCATGATATGAAATAGTGAAATGAAATCTAGAATAACAGGCAATATATGAACACTTTTTCATTAATCCAAACAGTTTATATAATAATATCAGCATGATAATAATTCTTGTATAACACTAATTTACATAATAATGATTACATTTTCTTTCCTTCCTTGCAGTGCCCCACAGCAAGACTATCGGGTAAGAATTTGTTCCATCGAAAATCTTACATATAGCACTTCTAATGATGTCATACGTCTATCATGTTGGAGGACTATACAGTGAACTATCATCATCCATCAAATTATTGTTATTTTTCTGCATGTGTCGCCATTTGTATTGCCCTCCAAAATGATCGACGATGGCAACATATGTTCGCACTTTTTTTCAAACAGAAGTTATGTCTCTTTTGTCTTGATACTTTTCAGTTTATTGTGCAAACCTTTTGTCTCATTTTCAATTTCTTTGAATGTATTTATTTTTCTGAAGTTTACATGTAATGTCTTCTTAAATTGAACATGATGATTATTATGGAATGTTACTCTTCTGTAATAAATGGGCAACTGACCTTCCAAATATAGGACCTGAAATAAATTTTTATCATCCACATCTGATTTGTTATTTAGGCATAACGCTATTACACATTCTTTCTGCTTAGAATGTAGAGTTTCCATATTTGGGCAAAAATTAGATATGGACTATGATTTTCAACAGATTCTTCGATGGGATGGTGTGTTTATGACATTTATCAGGAGCTCCATCAGTAGATGTATAGAGAACCTTATGTGCATTAGCACTTTTCTTATTTACACTAAAAAAAAAACTAGCATCCTAGTGTGTCATACATGTAATGCAGCAGGTAAAGAGTTAAAGGGAAGCTATATTTATGATATTTTTCAGGAGCTCCATCAGTAGATGTATTTTGATATTCTTGACTGTTTTACTTTTTTGCAGGATTGCAAATGCTACTACTTGGCAATCAGGTTGGAGAAGTCAGAAGAGGGTTATGGTTTCTCGTTACGAGGGGAGTACGATGCTCATGAGACTCCTATTATCGTGTCAGAAGTCATGGACGGTACGCCTGCTGCTCAAGACAAAGGACTGAAGGTAAGAAAGAGGGGGACAGAGGGGTAGAAAGAGAGGAGGGAAAAGATAAAGAGAAGGAAATAGAGAGAAGGGAGGGAGAGGGAAAGAAAGAAAAAGGAGAAAAAAAGGAGAAAAAGAAAAGGGATGGCTCTCCTGATACTCCTATTATCGTGTCATAGGTCATGGACGGCACCTTAGCCACTCAAGCGAGAGGGAGATGGATAGGGGGAATTAAGAAAGGAAGTAGAGGGAAAACAAAGAGGGGTATATAGAATAAGAGGAGGAGAGAGAGAAAGCAAGGGAGACAAAGAGAAGGATGGAGGGATTGAAAAAAGGAGGAGGAAGAAAGAAAGATGAGGGAGATGGAAAGAGGTAGAAAGTTGGAAAGAGAGAGGAAGAGGGGAGAGTGGAAGAGGAAGAAGTATGGAGGAAGGAAAAAGAATGAGAGTGGAGGGTAAAAAGAGGTAGAGATGTATAATGAGGCTGGGGAAATGTAATGCTCTGTATCAACGGCATAAGCAAGCGAGACTTGAGGCCGGATAACATCACGGGAGCGTTTGGAACCAACTCAGCACAAATGGACCCCATCGTAAGAAGGATGCCTTCCCTATCCCCGTCCTCCAGTTCCAATTTTATGAATCAAATTAGTAAAGTAATAAATAAATATTGTATTCTTTACCCCTAGGTTGGAGACGAGATACTCTCCATCAACGGCATAAGCAAGCGAGACTCAAGGCCGGATAACATCACTGGAACATTCGGATCAGACTCCACCCAGATTGACCTTATTGTGAGAAGGATGCCATCCTTATCACCATCCTCCAGTTAAGATGTTGTAAATTAAATTAACAAATAAGTGAATGAATATTATAATTTTTACCCCTAGGTCGGAGACGAGATTCTTTCCATCAACGGCATAAGCAAGCGAGACTTGAGGCCGGGTAATATCACTGGAGCATTTGGAACAGACTCAACCCAGATGGACCTTATTGTGAGAAGGATGCCTTCCCTATCACCATCCTCCTCTTCAAATGCCATCACTCGGGCGGAGGAAGGTGATCTAACGATGATCTCCAATGGAGCACCAGGGGTAAGTCCTTCAATTAACCCATAGACCCCGAACACACTGTTTTTCCTATAGGATTTTTCTTGGGGGGACCACATGGTTCCATAGGTAACCTGGGCAATGTTTCACCAAGTCGTTCGTAACGTTGCGCTCGACTTTAAGAAAGACTGGAGTATGCCAACGAGTGTAATACGCGTAAGATTCTTGATAATTCAGCACAAGAAGTGGTCCCAGTCGTGTGTAAAGTCCTTCTTAACCCTATTCCAACTGGGGGGGGGTCAATTTGACCCCCCCCTCCGCAAATTTTGTGATCGCGCCGCCGCGCAAAATTTTTTCACCGCGAGACTCACTGACTTTTTACTTTCAAGTCTTGCGCAACTTTTAAGACTATTTTCGCGAAAATCGGGNCTTATGAGACTCCAATTATCTTTGAATATATTAATGAATAAATTAATCTTCTTAACTAGGTCGGAGATGAGATTCTCTCCATCAACGGCATAAGCAAGCGATGGACCTAATCGTGAGAAGAATGCCATCCCTATCCCCATCCTCTACGTCAAATGTTAAAAATGAAATAAATAAAGACAGTAAATTAATAAATATTTTAATCTTTACCCTTAGGTCGGAGACGAGATTCTCTCCATCAACGGCATAAGCAAGCGAGACTTGAGGCCGGAAAACATCACAGGAGCGTTTGGAACAGACTCAACCCAGATGGAACTCATTGTGAGAAGGATGCCTTCCCTATCCCCATCCTCCTCTTCAAATGCCATCACTCGGGCGGAGGAAGGTGATCTAACGATGATCTCCAATGGAGCACCAGGGGTGAGTATTTCAATTAACCCAAAGGCCCATGAACACTGTCTTTCCAGTCGGATTTTTTTGGGGGGTGACCACATGGTTCCATAGGCAACCTGGGCAGTGTTTCACCTAGTCGTTCTTAAAGTTGCGCGCAACTTTAAGAAAGATTAGAGTATGCTAACGAGTGTAGTACGCGTAAGATTCTCAAAAAATTCAGCACAAGAAGTGGTCCCAGTCGTATGTAAAGTCGTTCTTAAAGCCTCTCTTATCTTGGTGAAAAGCTACCCTGGGCAGTGTTTGACCAAGATAAGAAAGACTCTAAGAATGATCTGAAGGTAAACTGGGCGGTATTTCACCAAGATAGGAAAGACTTGAAGAACTACTTTACGCATGTGCTGAATGATCAAGAACTCAAGTTTACGTACTCCAGTCTTTCTTAAAGTCGTGCGTAACTTTTAGAACGATGTGATGAAACACCACCCAGGTATCAGTTCTTGTGCTAACTAATAGAGAGAATTGTATCCACATTACACTCATGAATGTACTCCGATCTGTCTTAAAGTCATAAAAAACTTTAAGAACAATTTGGTGAAACACCTCCCTCTTAATTGAAATAATTCTTGCCTTATCCCAACGATTGGATTCTGTCTTCCTCATAGGCTTTTGATAATGACCATTTGCTTTCATAGACAACGTGTTAAGAAATTGACGGACAAATTCTTCATACTTTTGATTATGATTTCTTGTTCTGGTAATGACTGGAAAATTTACACAAAATTGGTAAAAATACCAAATACAAATGCAATTGTCAAAATCGTAAATGAATAATAAGTGCCGCAAGATTCTGAAGGATAACAAAAGAGTAGTAGAAGCAAGGAAAGTTAAGAAAACAGGCTCTATAGCACCTGTAAATTATTACTTTGTTCCTATACACATGTACTTAATTTGACACAGTGGAAAAGCATGTGGCGATTAAATCAATTACATCCCAAATCAGTTTTACACCATTTTTTCTAGACTTACTTTTTAAAACAACTCTTCTTGTGTATTGTAATCAACATAGGAATCACCTCCAACAGCAACTTTCTATCTAAATAAGAGTTCTTTACAAAAACTCAGCGTCAGCATCGATAACTAAATGTTTTGGATGATTTATTCTGGTCTTTTCTAGACGTCATATGACATGAGATCAGACTTCTTCCATGGTGGTGACGATGATCATCACCATGGTTACGATGATGACCCAGGTAAAATATTCTTCAAAATAAACGCTGACAAGTCCATGGCCGCAATCGTCAAAAAGCTGCACGATGCTTCTTTTCTTTTGCATATTTTTCTCATGCTGGCTCATCATTTAATCCTTTGCACAAATTGCAATTCGTGTTGTATCAAAGAACAATTATACTGATGTAGGCTGTCTTCTAGATGCAGGGGAATTACACACATACACACACACAAACACATACTAAAGCGCACACAATAAAAAAAAAAATCAGCCAAGATGAGCAAAAAACGGATTGGAAAAGGACAAAGGGCCGCTACCCCATTAATTTCACGAATAGGGGGCCACAACGCCTTTGGCACCCCACCCTTTTAATCCTTGTATAATCCTATATAGGAGAATGAATCTCTTTAGATTCTCCTTAAAGGGGAACCGACCCATATAATTATTGTGCTCTCATTGAAGGAAGAAAAATCAGATGAAAAATTGTGAAAATTTGAGGAAGATCACACAATCCATTCAAAAGTTATGAATCTTTAAATTCTCAATGATATCACAATTCCTGCCACTGATGGGGATCCATGCAGTCTGTAAATATGGCAGAATCTGTTACTTACCAGCAGACAACTCTCCATTCACTTTGTATACACAATTTTTTTAATGGATAGATGTAGAATTTGAAATAAGGGGCCGACATGGTTCTTTCCAAAATGCATGCAGAATCAAGCAAAAAAAATTGACATTTTCTTGACTTTTGGGGAAAAAGAAAAGGAATGTGAAATTTGGTATACAGAATGNCAATCGTCAAAAAGCTGCACGATGCTTCTTTTCTTTTGCATATTTTTCTCATGCTGGCTCATCATTTAATCCTTTGCACAAATTGCAATTCGTGTTGCATCGAAGGACAATTATACTGATGTAGGCTGTCTTCTAGATGCAGGGGAATTACACACATACACACACACAAACACATATTAAAACGCACACAAAAAAAAATCAGTCAAGATGAGCAAAAAACGGACGGGAAAAGGACAAAGGGCCGCTACCCCGTTAATGTCACGAATAGGGGGCCACAATACCTTTGGCGCCCCACCCTTTTAATCCTTCTATAATCCTATACAATATAGCAGAGCGAGTCTCTTTAAATTCTCCATAAAGGGAAACGACCTCAGGAATTATTGTGCTCTCATTGAAGGAAGAAAAATCAGATGAAAAATTGTGAAAATTTGAGAAAGATCACACAATCCATTCAAAATTTATGAATCTTTAAATTCTCAATGATATCACAATTCCTGCCACTGATGGGGATCCATGCAGTCTGTAAATATGGCAGAATCTGTTACTTACCAGCAGACAACTCTCCATTCACTTTGTATACACAATTTTTTTAATGGATAGATGTAGAATTTGAAATAAGGGGCCGACATGGTTCTTTCCAAAATGCATGCAGAATCAAGCAAAAAAAATTGACATTTTCTTGACTTTTGGGGAAAAAGAAAAGGAATGTGAAATTTGGTATACAGAATAAATGAGGAGCTGTCCAACATGATGTCACAGATTACGTTAAAGTTGCCGATCGCACAGATCCTCATCAGCAGCATGGATAGTTATACCTTTGAGAACTTTTGAACAGATTGTCCGATTTTGCTCAAATTTTCATATTGCTCGTCAAATTTTTCTTCAGTCAATGAGAGTATGAGGATTCCAGGGGTTGGTTCCCCTTTCAACTTCTTATTCACCACTATTCTCAATGACTCTAAATTAGTAATCATTCTCTTTGCATGTTCCATTCTTACATCTGTTCTGTTTTCCGCTTCTTCGCTAAATCTAATCTTATCATTTTATGTCCTTTGACGTAGGATTTTGGTAAGTTCTCACTTAGTTATTTTTATCACCATGTGCTTATTTTTGTGATGTCATGGCTTTTTCTGTTTACATCCGTTTCTTCAAAGATTTACTTAGAGGGTGTTGCTCGAAAGTTGCAGATGATCGGAACGTGCCGACCGAAATCATTGTTTCATGTGCGTCTTGTTATAAATGCACACTGTAGGCAAATGAAATTGCGCTTTTCAATTTGCAACTGTTGATTTGCGATCAAATGCAACTTTTACCAACACTCCCTTAGATTCATAGGGTTATAGTAGGGATTTACATTTAGGGCCAGGAGTATATGACTATCTGGAAGATATTTTATAAAGCTTATCATTAGTGACTAGCAGTCATTTTCCAACAGTTGCCATAGCAACATTCAGCGATCTAGCATTATATCCAATCAAAGTAAAGGATTTTATTGGATAAATCGGTGCTGACAAATTGTTGCTGGCAACAAGCTCCATTTATAAAATATCCTCCAGACTATCAAAATACTAGAAATCAATGATGAGGAAGAGTTGGGTCATAATCAGTGCTACTAATCTTTGGTAGTTTCTATAAAATTTAATATTTTGAAATATTTGATATGAGAACTTTCATTTATGAAGAGGAAAATTCTTTAATCCGGATGATTGTACATCTATTGTCCGAATACAAGACGCACTTACATGTTCAAATACTAATTATGGCATTTATGGGATGTTTAATGTTGTATGTAATGCATATTATGAGCAAATATTGTAAAACCATGAATTTCTCTGAACAAAACTTTCACAATGAAAAGCTGATGGATTTTTTAAAAAAAATTGTTTTAGATCACCAATCACTTTGCGCAGTACATGAAGTTGTGTATTTGCTTTTGATGACTTTTCGCGAGAATGAGCATTCGCCATTAAGAATTTTCTTTGCCTACAAATTTCACCAAAGGGAAAAGGAACTGGTTCTACCGTATATTGGAAATTCAGTGAAAGAGATTTGATAGTTCAAAAACTACACTTTACAAACATGTAACGTGTAGTAAATCAGGCCCCTATTCTTTACAATACATCATGTTTTAACCCTAATATAACATGATTCCTGCTGTGGTATAGCACAAATGATATTAAAACGGTCCATGGCACCTAGTTATACAGAGTTTCCACTTTATCTACTGGATAAACAAATCTAAACCTGGTACCTGTTTCATAAAGCTCTTCATAAAGGTAAGCATGACTGGTGACCCTTTCTCAGGTGCAACTTAACCACTATGGCAATCATTGAGAGCAGAAAATGGTCACCAGTCATATGTACCTCCACAAAAAGCTTTATGAAACAGGTCCCAGGTTTATCGTGGAAAACGGAAATTCCATATGCCTTGATATATCACTTGATAAATATGTCTTTTGCACTTTATGTAGCAGAAAAAATGAATGTAGATTAATAGTTGGACTTGTCAGCATTTTATTATTTAGTATAGCACGTTCATATATTGGATGTAAATTCACTGCAGCCGCACAACCAAAACAACAAAAAAATCACAAATGTATTCAAACGCTTGTCAACCAGAGATTCTAACCGCTTATGAATATGCATAAGGATAGAAATTAAAATGTGAATCACCGAAAATGCTGAACCAAATATTTTTTCATCCACATTGTGCTGCACTCAACCCAGGTGAGATGAATGGGTACCTGGTAGGAATTTATTCCTTGTGAAAGCTCATGCGCCTAATAGCTGCACTGCTAAAGGCAGGATGATAATGCTGCAATTGTAGAGCGCTTAATAGGGAACTCTCATAAAGAGTTGATAAGCGCTATATAAAAGCCATAAGCGCTATATAAAAGCCGTTGATTATTATTATTATTATGAGAGAAACCAAGATATTCAACAATACTTATAATTGTACTTTCTCTTCTGAGAATATATTGGGCTCAGCTGTTAGGTGATTCACAGTCTAAAATGGTGTTTTTGATTTCAGTCAACTGTGACGAAGGGCACATCGACCATAAGTAGTACGTCATAGTTTTGCACACCTGTTTATTGTTACATCATAGGTAGTTGCACACGTAATAGCAAGCAGATGCGCAAAACTATGACTCACAGTTTAACATGGTGTTTTCGATTTCAGTCAACTGTGACGAAGGGCACGTCGACCGAAAGTAGTACGTCATATTTTTGCGCGTCTGCTCATTGTTACATCATAGTTTTGTGCGTTTGCTTATTGTTGTATCACAGGTAGCTGCGCATGTAACAATGAGCAGACGCGCCGAACTATGACGCACTACTTCCAGTCTATTATGACTGTGACTGTGACAAATGAAATCCAAACCTCCATATCTATCATGCATATTCAAGAATGGTCAGCATCTCTGCTAAATGTAGCAAATGTTGTAGGTGGTCTTGTAGCGGATTTGTTATTTTTTTGCTTATACAGAAGAGGATCTCCACATTCACTTAGTCTAGAGCAATTTGTTGTACATTATTGTATATTGTGGTCTACTAATATCTCTGCTAAATGTAGCAAATGTTATGTAGGTGGTCTTGTAGCGGATTTGTTATTTCTTTGCTTATACAGAAGAGGATCTCCACATTCACTTAGTCGAGAGCAATTCGTTGTACATTATTGTATATTGTGGTCTACTAATATCTCTGCTAAATGTAGCAAATGTTATAGGTGGTCTTGTAGCGGATTTGTTATTTCTTTGCTTATACAGAAGAGGATCTCCACATTCACTTAGTCGAGAGCCAGTCGTTGTACAGTATTGTCTATTGTGGTCTACTAACCATAAATCTTGTAGTATTCAGGAGCCAATTGCACGAAATAGTCTTAGCTATCCTCGTCATGCTAAGGCGTCTTAAGTTCTTGTGCCATCCTCGTAACATAGTCGTATCGACGATAATGTCTATGTTACGAGGATGGCACAAGAAGTCAAGACGTCTTAGCAAGAAGAGGATAGCTAAGACCATTTCGAGCAATCGGCCCCAGGTAACTAATAATCTGTTGGGCATCATTGCTACTAGTAAATGTGGAAACAAAACGTTCACTAGCTACCAAGAACTGTATAGTTGCTAATTATAAATAAATTTTCTTGTCAAAGGAAAGAGCAGACTTGATAAACCAATATGAGTAGATGATATTGCCATATTTTTGTCATCAAACTCATTTATCCTATAGATATGTCAGTCAATTACTAACGCTGGGATGCCGCGTACACAAGAGTCTCGTAATATTTTTGTTAAAGAATTTCACTAAGTTGAATTAAACACTATTGCCCGTATTCCGTTAGGGCGGTTTAACCTAATCCAGGTCTAAGTCATTGTAATTTAGACCCCTGGTTTAACTTTTGAATTGCCCGGGTCTAAAGATAACAATGGTTTAGTCCTGCGATATTAAACCCGCTATCTGAAGACAATCCCGTGTTATCTATTGGTCTCGATGTTTAGAAAAAAAATAAAGAAAAGCTTTAATGTTTATAGGACTGCTCAAAAAGTTATTTCTATTTCCTTCCAATAGACCTTGATAATTTGCTCTGACCACGAGGAGCATTTAAGTAGGATGGAAAGTGCGCTTTATAAAACCCATGTATTATTATTATTATTATTATTACTGTGATTATTATTATTGTTACTAATATTATATAATCGCTTTGGGATATTAACACTGGTGGGATATTAAAACCATTGTAAATATATCCCTTGGAATGTTTATTCTAGTAGATTCACCTAAAAAAAGTATGTTGTGCAGCATTCCAACCCAATGACTTAAGATTTAATTGTGAAACTTGCATTAAAAATCTAACCAAACCATCTTCATAGTTTTTAAAGTATTGATTAGGCAAATAGATATGCAATGCAGACATTTCCAATCAGTGATATTCCATATGGATGCAACGTTCATGCTTAGAAACATTATTTTAGACGAATTAGATGAAACTTGATGTTTTGAAAAATCATTTTGCCATCACACTCGCTTGCTTTTTTCATTCCGGCATTTTACCACACTGATCTGTTCGCATCATTGATCTTCGCATTTATTGATCTTGAATGTTCAACTATAGAGCATTTCAAGTGGTGTCATTTGTCATCCATGTTGGAAAACAAACAAAGAACCCATGTACATCAGCCAATGACAATACATAGTATTCATAGGCTAATGACAAAGATGCCAACCAATCATGAATATGCATGAAATCAAAATCAAAATGTCAAGAGTATAGTAGTTCACAGCGCAGGCCGGAACCTTTGGGTCTCTGAAACTAAGGCAGTCCTACACAAGGTTATATGCACAGTGCAAAGGTGGGTTGTTCAACCCGCCAAGGCTCCTCGTTTTGGTCGAAAAGGAGACAAGGCAACTTGTACAAACTTGCCTTGGTGCCTTTTTTAAGAAGAGAATGCAAGCAGGCAACTTGTACATACTCGCCTTTACGCCTTGTTCAAGTGGAGAAGGCGACTTGTTCAAACTCGCCTTCCCACTGCACATTTAAGCTTCCGTAGAACTTTAGTTTCAGAGACCTGAAGGTTTCGGGTCTCGGTGTGAATCTGACTCAAAACACAAGCAACAGGGAGAGAAAAATATGACAACAATAATCATTTTCTCAGCCATTCACTTGCAAAGAAAGCCTTGAATTTATTTTTTTTTACTTGTAAATACACATCATGCATAAGTTGGAGCGATAGTCATCTCTGTACATTATGGGTCTGTCTCAGAACTGTCCTGCAAAATGACCCAACATTGATGCTGCATAAAAGCCCATTCAAGAAACAGTTTCATAAAGAGATCTTGAATTATTGGTATCATTATTTTCATTCAAAGATACATGTAAAGGAGCTATTAACTTTTGTAAAAAATTTTGCTTCTATTGTTTTTATGAACATTTTTTTCTGGAATATGTCATTAATGTCATATCTAAACATCATGCTAACACAAATGCACATGCAATTTAACATGCAAATTATATTGATTTTATAGGAACATTTTTGTTTCGTTATGATGCTTTTTCCCCCACAATATGCCTGGTGATATTTCAGGTTATTTAAAAATGGATGTTCATCAATGCACACTGTGAATTATCTTTAATTGTGCTTAATTGTTATATTTTTCTTGTAAAATGTGACATATTTGCTTGATTTTAAGTTTATTTTTTTATTTGCTGCAGTAATATGAATCACAACTCATGCAATGTACCGTAACTCATATTGTTAATGCTAATATTTTTATTTGCTGTAAAAGTGAAAATGCTTAGATAATATGAATTGTTATGTTTTCATTTTTTTTTTATGAGACTGGAATCTGTTCCACTATGATTTTGGCTGAAATAAAGCTTATTGATGTATCCTCCTCATTGGTATCAATCATATTTTGCAATGAATATGCAGCAGAGCACTTTGAAACACTTGTTTTAAGCAGTATCCACATAATATGTTCATTATATCTCATAATTAAGTGTGATTATTATAACATTGAAAAGTTTATTCTTTATAGAAACATTAAAACTCATGCAATTTTCCCCTGTTTTCAACATTACAGCTGTTGAGCTGCTGTACATGTCTATTTGTTGGTATAAATATGCAAAATTCAATGAAATGTATCATAAAAACCATCATCAAAATCCTCATTTAGATTTCGAGTGATAAATGTCATGTCTAGATTGTTACGATTGCTTGTCAGATTTGACTTTGTTGATGTATTTCTATTATTGGGAATAATGATATTTTTGTTGATACATGTATGATTTTTGTTGATACATGTATGATGCATAATATGATGCATAATGTAAAAATGCATGAGGACAAATAGCGAATGGGAATTAAATGTAACTTCTGTCAGGTGTATTGTTCAGGTCACAAATGTTAAAGGTAGGTTTTTGAGAGTGGTTAAGCTATTTAAATGAGCTGCAATTTAATTATTTCAGAGAGCATTGTATTCATGTGATTTATGCTTACATGTACATATGTATTTTTACAATGAAATTAAAGCCTCGGTCACATAGGGCCCCGGAAGCAACACAATTCAACACATTTCTTTGTTCTGAGGCAGTTGAGTGTGAATTAACAAAGAATTGTATTGTATCGTGTTGCTTCCGGGGTCCTATGTGACCGGGGCCTTATACCTCTATGCAAAAGTATTCCAAATGTGGAATTACTTCTTATTCATTTGAAATTACCATTATATTATTGCAAATGCAATTATTCTAGTCACTTGCTCTGCATCGAAACACAAAGCTTCGTAAACAGTGATCATTTATTGTCTTTGCAGTGGTGCATGAGCCAAAGCCATTTG
>BQKZ01001090.1:74455-112080 GCA_036244855.1 Temnopleurus reevesii
TTATATTTAATTCCACCATGTTTGCTTATAAAAATGAAACACTGCTTTACTATGAGCAGATGGGACAAAGGAATTTCGGACAAATTAAACAACTCTATTTAGGCATTTCAATAGCTAGATACACACAAAAAGAAAGTACCGGCCCTATTCATTATGTGTGATGCCCATTTATAGTGAGAGAGAGAAATTTTTTTTTTTTTGTATTCAGCTAATGTGAATGCGTGAATGAAGTTGTTTACTTGTTTAAGCGCCTTTGTTCCTTCTTCTTACAGTGCTTCTCAGTGATCAACAGTTATGTTGTATTTTTGTTTTTTGTCATGCTGCACTAATGGGGTGTTGCTCAAAAGTTGATCGTAAGTTGCAGTTGATTGGTATGCGCCAATCAAAATCATTGTTTCATGCGCGTCTTGTTAGATGCGCATACCGGGCGCGAATGAAAATGCGCGGGACAATGTGCAAAGTTGCAGTTGATTTGCAGTTGATTTTGAGCAACACCCCATAAGGGAGCCTAGATGTGCGCTGTCTTGGCAAACCATGTGTATTTTTCTTTGAATAGCAAGATAATGACACCCAGCATTGCATTTTCTTCTAGATGCAAAGATGTCGACCATTCATGAATATGCATGAGGCTAAAATTAAGATATGAATAAAAGAATGAGCATACTGTATGAGCCAAATTTTTGGTTAAAGATATTTTCGAGATTTTCGACCAGTTTGAGTTTTCGGACCAGTTTGACATTTTAGCGATGTTATTTTCACGTTTTGGGCTATATTTGTTCACAGAATGTGCATCATACAGAGTGGAAATTTTCACAAGGCCAAAACTTTTGGAAAATAAAACCACCAAATTTCAGCTTATATAGTACATGACCACAATAGCAACAGTCTTCGGAATTCAGCTGTAAACAATGCCTTGAATTCACAAGAAAATGCACCTCATGTTTATTCTGGAATGGTTAGTATCTCTGGAAGTGCTGAAGTGATAATTCACATATTAAATATAGTTGCATACAATTTGCAACATCACATGTACATATAGTTGAAGTACATACTTGTAAATCAGTCTCAAAAAAGCTCAGAAATATTCAACCAGCAGTGGGTAATGTAGTGCTATTTTACCTATTGGTTTATAAAAACATTCACCACTTGTTTAGTAGTTGTTCGTTTATTTTATTGTTTTTTTTGCAACATGATCAATTTGTATTCTGATTGTGAGTTTTAACTTATAGCTCAAGGCTTCTCAAAATGGGAAGCCATTGGTCTGAAACACAAATTGTGTCACAATTGAGGATAAAGTTATCCCGAGTCATGATATTTTAGGCAAAAATGGCCAAAGGATCATTATTTGTTGGGCAGATACTATACCACTTTTGTAATCATGAGCTGCATGTTCAATATGTTACCCATTTCTCAGTCATTTTTAAACCAAATTCTAAGAGTGTACTTTTATCATTATCATGAGCATTTTGTGCAAAAATGCTGTTGATCATTTATTTCAAGCAAGCACATATGTAATCAAATACTGTGTATGAAGTAGTTTGCAAAAGTTAAATGGCAGATGCTTGTTATTTATCTGTGCAATATCAGAAATGCCAACCAAATATCATATTCCTTGCCTTTTTAAATCTTTTTTCTTCTTCTAAGGAGGTACTAAGACCTGTAGATGTCTATTGGGGTGTTGCTCAAAATCAACTGCAAATTAAGTGCAATTTTGCAAATTGTCTATTTTATTCGCGCATGAGACAATGCTTTTGATTGGTGCGTTCCAATCAACTGCAACTCGCGATCAATTGCAACTTTTGAACAACACCCTATATGAATGCCGAACATCATGATACCATAAGGCATCACACCTGTGTCAATAGAAAACATTCAATTTGTCTACTGGTAATATTGTCTATTCATAACACTCATTTACCAGAACAAATTCTATTGATCATTAGTGGCGCACCTGCCAAATTATTTGGCATAAGTACAGTCAAACCTTGTTATAAAGAGCACTGATATAACAAGCTCTTGTTATATCAAGGTAATTTTCTTGGTCCCATAATTTGACCCTGATATAACAAGGTTTCAATATAAAGAGGTAATTCCTCTGGTCCCAACGACCTCGTTATAACAAGGTTAGACTGTATCTTGTTTTGTAATAAGTGTTTTCATATTGACATCTTTTTAATTTGGTACCCCTCATCCAAACTCAATTGACAAAGAATACGATCTGTGGTTGGCAATTACAAATTTAAAAAGGAAGAGATGAAAATCATCTCTTCAACAGATATTGTAAGTGCCTTTCATTAGACATAGAGTTTGAAACTTTAAAAAGAAAGTCTACCCCAAAATAATATTTTTTTTAACAGAAGCAGAAGAAAATTGGTGAGGAAAGCAAAAAAAGTGTTAGGAAAATCGGACGAGTAATAAAGAAGTTATGGATTTTTAAAGATTTGGAAAAAGGAAATCAGTGAAAAATTTCAGAAATGTTGCCAATTTGATGACATCATGGGTGCACTACTAGCCAGAATTTTCTTTTTATCTATGGTGCAAAATTCATCAGTTCTACCAGAAAATAAAAATGTTGTATTAAGACAAACATGCAAATAGGGGATCTACATATCTATCATGAAGATATCCTTTAGTTAAAGTTTGGGGAAATCATATTTTTGGTGAAAAAAATAAAATTTTATAACACTGAAATGAATATGATAAAAGGTCAGTTGTGCACCTATGACGTCATCAGTTGCCAATTTGTTTAAATATTTAAACATTCATAACTTTCTTATTTGTTATCCGATTTTTATCAAACTTTTTTTGTTCTGCTCATTTGATTTTTCTGCTTCTGTTGTTTAAATCTCATTTTTTGGGTAGACTCTTCTTTTGAGTACATTTTCACACATTTTTATGATTTTCTTGACCTGCATTCTGTACATTGTAGGCATTCAACTGCTGAGTTTTGACTTTGCTGTGGCATGCATTGCCAAAAGCTTTATTTATGTAGATTTCGTTTTATTAGAAGAAAAGTTGCATCATCATTTTCAATTGTATCATATAATGCAATCTCAACGAAGTGTGTCATTACATACTCTGCCTAAGTCAAACGTGTCTAAGGGGCCGTTGTTTGAAAGTTCCAATTGATCACATGATGCTGTTGATCAGAACATGCCAATCAAAATCAATGTTTCTTATTAAAAGTGCATACCATGCACAAAGGAAAATGGGTGTTGCAATTTGCAACTGATTGGCAATCAATTACAACTCTGTAGCAGCCCTCCTTTAGTTGAATAACTGCCTAGTTTGTTATAAAATTTGGAAGAAATCATATAAGTCAGGCAGATTTATGTGGCTCTGTCTGTACCTTAATTTTGCTCTATTTTTTATGATAACTTCACCAAATTTGCACATTTTTCACAATATGTTTCATGCAATATGATTGTTATGCCTACAGTCATGCCATATGGACCTAGAGCCAAAATGTCAAGACCATAAATGGCCATTTAAAATTTCTGAAAGTATGTGCTGCTTATTTGTCTCTTAAGACTTGATTTTAAAGGCATTGTTTAACATTGTTTTCGTTAAAAGACTTCTCCCTGCTTGATTTTAAAAGCCATCTGAATAGTTGTTGGTATACATAAACTAAGCTGTGCGAATATTGGCTTCAATGTTTACTGCTTAATCGTTTAGTGCTTCAAAAGCTAAAGTACAAAATATTTACGTCATCAGAACGCTGCAAGCTCACTTGCCCACATGCCTGGGGCAACCAAATTTAGCTGTTGGGCAAGTAAATGAAATTGTCACTTGCCTATTCAGACAAGTAACAGTGATACAGTCTAACCTTGTTATAAGGAGGTCCTTGAGACCAGAGAAATTATCTCTTTATATCGAAACCTCGTTATTTCAGGGCAAAAATACAATACAATACAAAGAGATGGGACCAGGAAAACTACCTTGTTATAACAAGATCTCGTTATATCAGTGCTCTTTAAAATGAGTTTGGACTTACTAGTTTTCTTTTGTATGTTCAAGAAGCGTATTCAATTTGGGACAAGAAAAACCTTTGCTTGGGCAACTGATTAAAAATTCAGTGGCCCAACAGGGCAAGTTGTGACAAAATTCTTGTAGCCTCCTTATCGTCTCCATTTAGGTAAATTGACCTGGAATTATGCATCCATTAGACAGAATTTTAAATCAGTTGCCCTCGCGAAGGTTTCTCTTGCCCAAATTGAAAATGATTCTTGAACATAAAAAGGAAAAATAGTATCACTGTTACTTGTCTGAATGGGCAAGTGACAATTTCATTTACTTGCCAAACAGCTCAATTTGGTTTCATTTTATTGATAAATTGATAGTGCATGTGGAACTTTCTATATTTTGCACTCTTTGTTGATTTTTCATCATTTGAATATGATAGGCCAGACGACTTGAAATTTTTTTGCACTATCATGAAATAGTCCACAGTCCATAGACTTGCGTTCATTTCATCAGCAGCTTTGAACTCATTGAATCACCATAGACTTTGTACACAAAAGAGATGCGTGCAGGAATAGATAGGTGGCTTATTTCACAAGATGGCCAAATTTTTAAAATTGTGCAACCACAATGTTTTGACAATGCCTTTAACGTTACGTCTCACTTTCATCTCAATTGCTCAACCTGACATGGCAACAGCGAGGAAAGCACTTGAAGCTGCCATGGCCGGCGTCTCTCGTCTGAGCCCGTCCATCAACCAGTCATCTCGCGGTCCCGGTGGAGCTTTGAAGCGGGTGTTGAACCGTCCGACGTGGCGCCATCGGTCTCGCGGTCTGTCGAAAGAGGAGACCACTGCGTTACTATCTGGGTGAAGGCTGAGATTTGATTTTGATAATTGATTAATATATATTTTATTAAATTAAATTTCGAGTTGGTAATTTAATTTGGCTGTAAGCCTGAAATGATTGTGCTGTTCAACTCGGGCAGCATTTCATCAAATTACAAAAGGCCCCTTTTTCTATTACCCTCCAAAATGGTTGACTGTAGTGTGAGGCGGAAACAACCTATTCATGTACTTAAGGATAAATTTGTGTTATGGATTGTAAGGCTTTGGTTATTTGCTATGAATATGAAGAATTATTTGGGGGAAATGCAATTTAAATAAGATAAAGAATGGAGCATAATTATGTGAAATACTATGGCCCATATTTTGATAGCGAGGTTTAATTTAACCCAGGTGTTCGTCATTGTCATTTAGACCGTTGGTTTAACTTTTAAATAATCCGAATTAGAATAACAATGGCTTAGTCCTGGGATAAGTTAAACCCTGCTATGAAAATATGGGCCACTATGAATATATACAGTCAAACCTGTCTATAGTGGCCACTGTCTATAGCGACCACCTGTCTATAGTGGCCACTTAAATCGACTCCCTCCAGGTGGAAATGCATGTTATAGAACTTGTCTATAAAGGCCACTTGTCTACAGTGGCCACTTTTTCTGTTTCCCTTGGGGTGGCCTCTGTAGACAGGTTTGACTGTATTTTCTTTTCTAAAATTGAATGTCTAATGTTTTTTAAATTATTGTTTCACCAGTCGTAAGATTATCATATACCTGATGTATGTTAGAAAGCATATTTGTAGAAGATCTCCATGTATATTTGTGTACAAAGCTCTGATGGTTTTGTATAAATATACTTTCTTTTGCCCTTCTACATGTTGTATATGACAATTCCGCTATTATGCTTAATGTTGCGGGTTCCCCTTGGCTATTTACCCCTGTGCAGAATGTTTTGCTGACATAATAAGTAAGATTCACACTGAGAGCCGAAGCCGTTGGGTTACTCAAACAAAGGGGGTATTGCTCAAAAGTTGCAATTGATCGCAAGTTGCAGTTGATCGGAACGTGCCAATCAAAATCAATGTTTCATGCGCGTCTTGTTAAATGCGCATAATGTGCGCGAATGAGAATGCGCGTTACAATTTGCAAAATTGCAGTTGATTTGCAGTTGATTTTGAGCAACACCCCATAAGACAATCCTATGGAAGCTTATACATGCAGTGCGAAGACAAGTTCGTATGACTTTCTTTCTCATGAAAGAAGGCAAGATTTCATACAAGTTGCCTATTAACCTTCTTGTTTTAAACAAGGCGCCAAGATGAGTTTTCGGTACATGTACAAGTTGCCTGCTGACTTTCTTGTACTACACAAGGCGTCAAGGCGAGTTCGTACAAGTTGCCTTCCCATGTCTAGGACAAGAACTTACCTAGGCACCTTGTCTGGAACAACAAGGCGCCTAGGTAAGTTCTTGTCCTAGAGAAGGTGCAACAGCAAATTCTTTCATAGATGCCATCTTCTTGCTTGTCCAATCATAACAAGGCACCTTGGCGAGTTGTCGTGAGATCTCGCCTTCACGTTGCACATAAAAGCTTCCCAAGGACTGTTATAGTTTCTGAAACTTTAAGGTTTTGGCACTGAAGTGTAAACACCAATATAGTCTGCCATTTTGGAGGATAAAACAAGGAGAGACAAACATTTGCGTCAGACCACGATAATGGTGGACTTCCATTGGCTTATGCACGTGGACTCACTGAATGTCCTCCAACATGGTGGATGAATGATGTCTTTGGAAACGCTGTCTTGGACATACCCGATTCTCCCAGTTATTCATCTAACATAGATATGAACTTGCACCATGGTCCATATTGTTTTTACTCAACATTGGGCAATTCCACGAAAAACTGTCCTGTCCATTACACGAGACATGCAAATTTCTTGAAAATCATGTGGTGAAATTCCTTGAAATTTTAGTTTAATGTAGCCCATTATATCTATGGGGTACTGGTTCAAAAGTTGCATTTTGATGGCAAGTTGCAGTTGATCAGAACACACCAATCAAAATCATAGTTTCTTGCGCGACCTGTTACAAACGCATACTATGTGCAAATGAAAATGTGTGTTACACCTTGCAATTGATTTGCAGTGGATTTAAGATCAATTGCAACTTTGTAGCAAACCTCCAATGACTTACATTTCAATTTTTGACAAATTTCATCAAATAATTTTCAAGAGATGCACCATGTTTAATGTAAAGGACATAACACTTTCCTGTAGCATTGTCCCTTAATGGTTAAGCAAATGAGCTCAGCCCACAATGTGGTTCAAATATTACTCGGATTAAAGGGATATGGACTATAGTGGGCCTCCCAACCACGATTAATTTGGAGAAAAGAATATGTTATTTGACCTCTTCCAACTCTTGTCTTTGTATAATATTCATGATTTTCCATATTGATACCCCCACACAATCATATATGGCTTCTTGTATGTATCTGACAATGTTTCTGATTATATTTGAATACTTTTGATAACACAACATAGTAATTTTAACCTAATTGTTAATGTATATTGTAAATATGGGAAATGTATGTGTAGCATTGAATACAAAATCTTGAAATATTCTGAATTTCAAAGCAATCAAATCATATTTTTTGGACTTCCTAAGTTGGAAGATACGGGATATTTTTTTTAATTGTTTTTCTTTCTACATTTTGAAATAGTATCATCCTTATTTCTTAGTGTAAAATCAAGGTTTGGAGGTATGATAGAGTTAATATGATTATTGTCTTCATTTTTTCCATGAAAATTTTCTAACATTATTTTTTTTTAAACAGATTTAACAAATATTACCAACAATTTTTCATGTTTATTGTATTTGTAGGCCTTCTTCATAATCCCACCTGTGAGGTGCTGCTTATGAACAAATTTTCTTTCCTGCTTGAGTAAACACCAACTAAATGTCCATGGTATAAAAAAAAATGTTTTATGCCAATATGGACATGAGGCAATCTCAAACGATGATTCCATTCAAAGAAGTTTTTCTTAGCCATGAATAAATGGTGATTTTAAGATTTATTTATCCCATGCAATAATGCATTGATTAGAATTGATAATACCATTACAAAACAATCCCCTTTTATGTATTTCCCACATGAAAACACATTTCTTCCATTTTAAGCAACTTGGCTAAAGAGTACCATAACTAAGAACCCTCTCCAATTGATTCAACTAAAAGTCATTAATTTGGTTAACTTTTAATTTAAATAAAAATATCAAGATATCATCCAATCAATCAACCAACCAACCAATCATTCAGTAAGTCAATAGATAATATCAAACAGTCAACAATCTGTTGAATTTTCANATTTGCAAATCAGCCCATTGTCAACTAATGCCATGCAGGTTGTAGAGTTCTTAAAATATGGGAAAATTTGGCCATCCAGGTGAAGAATTAGTAACCATTTCAATTATTTTCCACAACTGGTAGTCTTTCTGATGTTATTTCTTGCCTTTAAAGTGCTGTGTTAATGAAATTATTCACGAAACGAGCATAGATTCGAAAGAAGGTCAGACAATCTGAATTGTTGAATCAGCAATTTGGTTAATCAGATTATATATTCGATAGATTTTGAAGCAAATTCTGTAATTATGTAGTAAGATATGCTGTGTAAGCCAATATTTTCATGTGCAGATATTTTCGCATTCTTGGATCAATTTGACATCTTAGCATGTTGTTAATTTTGCATTTTTGGCAGTGTTTGTGTGGATATGAATGCGCATCGTACTGAGTGAAAATTTTTGCAAGGTTATGACCACGAAGTTTGCAAAAATGAAACCACCTTGAAAGTTTTGGCTTATACAGTATTTTCTATAAAAGGTTAGGTGTATATATGATTATATGATGTAATAAAAACAAGTCAACAACTACAATACTATAAGAATAATTTTTAGCATTTTACTCTCAACAACTTTAAAGGAGGAAAAATCTTTCTAAAATGATATACTGTACATGTGCTTGTGTAAAGAAAATTAGGTCTTCAAATTATATATTTCTTCCATATTTTATGCACAGATATCATGTCTTCAAACTTTTAATTATTGGTGTGTTATTTATTCCATAGATGTGACTTTGTTTGGTGTTGATTTAAAAAAAATATTGCATGTGGTACTGTGACCAATCTTGTTCTATATCGAGAATTTCATTCCAATTGTTCTAATTCCAAAGCCAAAATTTGACCTCAGTAATATCATAGAGATTCTAAACTTGGTGCTGTGTTTTTGTCTATGCCAGAATATAATGCTTCCAGCCAATAGCATACATTTTCCATTTGTATCAATGACGACTGTTTTAACCAAAGAATTTCATATCTTCCAGTATTTTTCACCTTTTTTGTTGGTTTTATGAGATTTTTACTATGTACTATCAAAGTTGTGTGTGATGTGCACTCCATATTCATATGGATGAAATATGAATATTGTTTCTATCCATCATTTGTAATGATGATATTATACTATTCTTACCGTGATGAAGTATGACATGAAATTTTTATGAAAATGTATTTTGAGTAATTTTGTACAGAAATTATTGATGCACAGCTTATTCATCAAGATTCTCATTCTTTGAACATCATCTATGTCAGAAATCATTTTAAAATCTGTTCATCATAGAGTGAATGAATATAAAATTATACTGGAAAGTCAATTATATAAAGATGAATTGTTTTATGTGACATATTGTCCTCGTATCAAATTATGATATTTCATGTATTAATCTCTTAAGATAATGGTAGGCAATGTTCATGCCATTGCAAGTGAATCTTGGAGAAGAGGAAACATAACAGTACAAATCTAATGAATTTAGAGTGACAAATTTAAATAGTGATCTTTGGGGAATGATAAATTTGATAAAATTCACCCTTATTTTACTCTGAATTGCACTGACTTTCAAAATTCACTCTCTCCAAAGTGAACATTTTCACTCCCTCTGTTAGAGGGTAAGGTTAAATGTAAATTGTTGGCCTCTAAAATTATTATTGAAATTTGTTGTACAATATATTTCAATTGTTGTGTACATTCATTTATAAAGGAGACTGGAACTTTGCAAATTCATTGCATTAGTGAACTTAACGAAGTATCAAATGAAATTAAATAAATAAACGATAGTTTATTCACAACTAAGAGGGGAATTAAGGCAGCGAGATGTCTGTCCAATTTATTAGGTTTATCTTCCATTTGAGTATACATCTTTTTCTCTTTATTGCTTATTTTAGATATTGCACTGAACATTTGTTATCCGCTTTAGGCTTCGTTATATATGAATAATAGTGTGCTAGAAACGTTGTAGAGGTTTAGAAATAATGATTGGATGATTTAGGGGGTGTTGTTCAAAATCAACTTCAGATCAACTGCAACTTTACAAATTGTAACGCGCATTTTCATTCGCGCGCGATATACGCATTTAACAAGACGGGCATGAAACAATGATTTTGATTGGCGCGTTCCGATCAATCGAAACTTGCGATCAATTGAAACTTTTGAGCAACACCCCCATAGAAACAGTAATGTATAGATGCAAAGATTGAAATTGTGAGTGTAGAAGTTTATATGAAACTTTTGAAATCGTGCATGTAGAAATTTATATGAAACTTTTGAAATAGTGAGTGTAGAAATTTATATGACACTTCTATGATTTTTTTTTAACATCTCAGGATAACAGTAGAGGGTTGTGTAAATTTTGGTGGCATACCAGAATTAAAGATCAATGTATTTTTCAAATCAAGCAAATAATATAATCGATGGGCTAAATAATATAATCGATGGGCAAGCATTGTATTTCATATACCCTGATCTTATCCTGTCCTGAATCTGGAGGTGAACAGTAAAAAAAAAACTCTCATTATTAATTGTGCAAACTCTTTAACTCCTTTTATGTGTGCTTCTTCCATTTTAAGAAGACTTTGTAAGAAAGAATCAAGTACTCTACTATGTAACTCAAAGAATTAGAGGTATGAAATATGATGACACTACTTTTGCTCCAGTGGATTTAAACTCAATCCATCGATTTTATTGAAATTGNTGTGTACATTCATTTATAAAGGAGACTGGAACTTTGCAAATTCATTGCATTAGTGAACTTAACGAAGTATCAAATGAAATTAAATAAATAAACGATAGTTTATTCACAACTAAGAGGGGAATTAAGGCAGCGAGATGTCTGTCCAATTTATTAGGTTTATCTTCCATTTGAGTATACATCTTTTTCTCTTTATTGCTTATTTTAGATATTGCACTGAACATTTGTTATCCGCTTTAGGCTTCGTTATATATGAATAATAGTGTGCTAGAAACGTTGTAGAGGTTTAGAAATAATGATTGGATGATTTAGGGGGTGTTGTTCAAAATCAACTTCAGATCAACTGCAACTTTACAAATTGTAACGCGCATTTTCATTCGCGCGCGATATACGCATTTAACAAGACGGGCATGAAACAATGATTTTGATTGGCGCGTTCCGATCAATCGAAACTTGCGATCAATTGAAACTTTTGAGCAACACCCCCATAGAAACAGTAATGTATAGATGCAAAGATTGAAATTGTGAGTGTAGAAGTTTATATGAAACTTTTGAAATCGTGCATGTAGAAATTTATATGAAACTTTTGAAATAGTGAGTGTAGAAATTTATATGACACTTCTATGATTTTTTTTTAACATCTCAGGATAACAGTAGAGGGTTGTGTAAATTTTGGTGGCATACCAGAATTAAAGATCAATGTATTTTTCAAATCAAGCAAATAATATAATCGATGGGCTAAATAATATAATCGATGGGCAAGCATTGTATTTCATATACCCTGATCTTATCCTGTCCTGAATCTGGAGGTGAACAGTAAAAAAAAAACTCTCATTATTAATTGTGCAAACTCTTTAACTCCTTTTATGTGTGCTTCTTCCATTTTAAGAAGACTTTGTAAGAAAGAATCAAGTACTCTACTATGTATCCCAAAGAATTAGAGGTATGAAATATGATGACACTACTTTTGCTCCAGTGGATTTAAACTCAATCCATCAATTTTATTGAAATTGATGGATTGATTATTATTTTGGATTATTGAAGGAATTTCTTCCCTTTTAAAGCAAATTATAGGTAAATTAGACAACAATTCTGTATTAACAATTGATTTTTAGTTCGTTTTATTAGGTTCTGTAGAAATTAGGATGATAATAATGTATGTTAAGACTGATGTTAGGATGAATTGATTATATGCCATTTGTAGGTAAGTTTGTTAGACAAAATAATAATGTAATGTTATTAAAAAATATGATGTACCTTTTGTAATTTTTATATTATCAATAATATTTTGTTTTTTTTAAAGAAATACATTAAAGAATAATGCAGAAATGCTATGACAAGAAGTGATTGTTGTAATGTTTCATTCGAGGGGAAAAGACTGCACAAAAAATTCCTGATTCGGATTTCCAAAATGAGTGCCAAAGTGATGATGTAACTATATATTGTTATATGATGCTGGGGCAGATCCAGGACTTCCCTCATGGGGGGAGGGGGGGGGGGCTTACAGATATGGCAGCCCGCTGATTTGTCATGCCGCCCCCTTTTCTTGTTAAAAACCTTTGCGAAGAGTGGGCTTCTCCCCTGGATCCGCCTATGATGATGTTTCCAAACAACGGTTGCTAGTTCAATGCAACAAGCAGTGTGGATGAGATCATATAGCCACGTGACATAAAAGATGCAATTAAACTAACGATAGATATTAATCGTAAGTTAATGGAAAAACATAAAATACAAAGCTATGATTGACTTAAAATTAATTATATCTCTTTCGTGTTACATATCCCTTCTTGCAATAAACCAGTGTATGAAATCTGGAAAAACGCCATCTTTAGTTTAAAACATTACAGTGAAGCATGTTTGAACAGAAATGTATTGGAATAAGATCCCCATAGAAATGTATACCTCATATCAAGCAAAGTAGTACACCGCCATCGCTTCTTAAAAACATAGATACAATGAATTCTTTCCAAACATATCTAATTATTTTTCTTTAAACATGCGTTTGTATATCATATCATGCTGAACTAACCAAATTATAAGATTTAAACCATTTTTTTTTCTCCTGCTGCTATACTCTGATGCAACTACTAATGTGCAAGTGTGATAATTACCAGTATAATTCTTTATCTTATTTTTTGTTGATGTTGTTGTTAGTCCGTGTCAAACGATATAGGAACAATTGTAGTTCATAAATAGAATGATTAGAAAGAAAAAGATCAAGACAGTCAAGAGGGGAAGGAAAGGAAGAAGAATATTAGAAGGATGTGATTAGGGGAAAAGGAGAATAAAAGGCAACCCCCCCCCCCCATAAAAAAGAGGGAAGGAAAAAAAAGTAGAAGAAGAATTATTAGCATTCAGTATGAGATTATAGTTCTAGCATATTATTTTTTATATTATTTTGGAACAATATTTCAAATAATTCAGATTTTTGATTATTCATAGAAATTTCTTTTTGAGACTCTTAATGACCGACCTAGAATTCATCAAATTGACGTTGAGAATGCATGATGATGATGATGATGGTGGTGGTGGTGGTGGTGGTGGTTATGATGATGGTGGTGGTGGTGGTGATGATGATGATGGTGATGATGATGGTAGTGATGATGGTGGTGGTGGTGGTGGTGATGATTATGATGATACTGATGATGATGATGATGCTGGTGGTGGCAGTTGGTTGTGTGATAATGATGACAATTGTGAAGAAGATGATAAGGATGATGTTGATGATGATGGTGGCAGTTGGTTGTGGTGATAATGATCATGATGAAGATGATAATGATAATGATGGTGATGTTGATGATGATGATGATGATGATGCTGATGGTGACAACATCAAATGGTGATGGTGATGATGATGATTATGATGAGGATGATTGTGTTGATGATAATGATGATGATGATAATAATTATCATTTTTATGATAAAGATGAAGGAGATAATGATGAGAATGATGAGCTAGCGTCTGCAATAAAAACTGGGATTGAGAAGAAAAACGATAGAAGAAGAAAAGGAACAAGGTTGGAAAAAATGAACCACATATTCTACTTCATTTAATTCTGATGTTGTTTGTGTTATCGTTATGCTCAGTTTTCTCATCATTGTTTTTTTAAACCATTCTGAAGCAATTTCATCATTCGATCATTTCATTTTATCCATATCACGTATCTACACACCCTATATGAATTTTGTACGAAATAACTTTGTATTCATTTTTAACAGTTTGAAATTAACCAGGAAAACTTTCATTTATCTATTTCGTTTTTTTCATTCATTTGTTTGGTCATTTTTTTTTTTTTTTTTGGTGCTTTTCAAGCCCCCTTACGATCATAATTACGTGCATGTGATCAATCATCACTAGGAGTTTCTTTTAATTGGTTTTTATTTTTTGTGTGTGTCATCCGAATATGGCGGGAAGTGTAGGACATTTTTTTTCCCTCAACGTTTTGAAACGCATTCGAAACGTAATTGCTATACTTTTGATGATTATTTATTTGTCATGATTATCAAGGGTATATCAAAGACAAAGAATGAATATCCACATATCCAATACCCCCCCCCCCCCCCCCCCCCCCCCCGGTTCCATGGATAATTATCTTTTTTTCCCCCTTTTTTAAACATTGGTTAATCATTTAAAGGTTATAATATTTCTAATATTGAGAAAAAAAATCAACCATTTTTTTCAGTAAGAATTCGTTATTTGAAATAAAATAGTAAGGAAACGCGATGGCTCTTCGCGAAACCAACGCCGAGTCATTTAGAAATTAGGCCACCCCTCCAACGGCCTACCTACCCCCGTCAAAGAAAAATGGTAAATCCTACGTTTGCATAATCATGAGCTAACTCCAAATAAGGATTTGGAACGACCAAAGTCAGAATTTTGTTGAAAATATTTGGGGGTAAACTTATTAAACAAAATAAAAATCGTTTCACAAATGCAGCCTAAACCTTGCAGGAGTGCGATATCAAATATTAAAACGTGAAAAGAATGAATAACAATCGCATTTTGAGTCAATAAATTTTATGATTAGAGAGATATTAGATTGAAAATAATAAAATTACATTGTTAGTCACCTCCAATTTAATGGTACATTCCAAGGTAAAGAAAGAAGGGGGCGTTGACCTTGTTCGTTGCCTGGATGAATTCACGCACACACCTTATTGGCTAAAAAATGCATTGAGTCGTGTACATAATACAAGCGCGCAAAGGTATTTCACCTACGCGCTGCTGAATTGACTGCCGATTACGTCACAAACCAAAACAAATATAAAGCAAGGATTTCGGGGCTTTGCCTTCACAAGCGAATTTTCTATGCATCCGAACCTACACGTGCGAAAAAATTGAGAAATTGACAAAATTCAGCACATTTGCATCGGTTGTCATTGGAAAAGCAGCAAAATGGGGTGTTTACCTAGAAACAAGGTTACGCCTCTTGTAGATGGGCAACTATCGAGGGCAACCGTAATTAGAGTTAAGAAAAGCAAGGCAAGGAGGGTCAGGGGAATTTGGAATTCATTCACCAAGTTTCTTACTGGGTTACTCTGTGTAAGCATTATATTTATGTTTTTAGATATGTAAATCTAAATGAATATCAACTTCAGTATAAAATCTTTGAATAAGAAAACTCACGAAAGTCCAGAATTTGACAAGGCTTTTTTTTTTTTGGTCGTATCAGAAGTTTCGTTTGTAAATCTCTAGTCTGGAATGAAATGGATAAAATGTATAAATTTGTAAATTTACAAAGAAAATTTCATCAATTTAAGAATAGACAATATCCTAACTTTCGGAATTTAAGATAATCTTTGGAGGATACATTTTATTTAAAATAGACCCTCAGCGACGGTCCTTATTTGGGGGAATTTTTGTTTACTTTGTAGCTTGTAATTTGAATGGATATGCATTGTAAAGCAAGTTGGCAAAGGCACAGTAAAACTAATACACATGTCCAATTGATTTGTTGTGACCTCGTTTCCTGGTGAACTGTAAACATGACGTCATAATAAGATTGTGTTACATGTGGGTACGTACGTACGTGGACGTGCGCGATGATGTGCTTGCATAGCGTGCGTCATAAATTAGCATAATACGCATATGCTAATGTAATATGCGCGTAATGGCGCAGCGAGTTCCACGTATGTTGTATTGGTGAGTGCCTTCGCGCGCGCAGTTTACGAATGTACGCGCACGCGCACAGATATACAGCACACGCGTGCGCGCTAGTTTAATTTGTGTGATTTAGCATTGCATGCATGGAAATGATAGATTTCTGCCTGGATTTTTGGAAAATATATTGGAATATAATGCAATTTTCGATGGATTTCATAACTCCAGTGGTGTATGTAGGGTAAGTATGAAACTATATGAAGCGTCTTTATTGGATTTTGCAGTCATATTATTCTGATATTTGATTTAAAAACTGTGGAGTGTGCTTGTGGCTACCTGTGCCTGTCTGAGTTGCAGCGAGGCGCTGGCTAGCTTCGGCGCCTGTGCCTGCTTTGGCGAGGCTTGTGCAATGGCTGTGCTCTTTGCAATGCAGTGACGCAGGCGCCGTTGTTACTGTGTGTTTGAGTTGGCTTCAGTCCAAGCAAAGTCTTACTTTAGCAAATATGGAAATGGAAGAACAATTTTCAAGTGATATTTTTCACTGTTTATATTTTGTTAGTGTAGAAAATACTCATGCCTTCAAATTCAATCACTTTAATACTCACTGACTCAGTTCAATCATGGCCTTGCCCTCGGCCTGCCCTTGCCATAATTTGGCCAGGCCCAGGCCAGGGGTAGGGCAAAAATCTTGAATTTGAAAATAGGCCTAATTCAGTAATTGAAATTGCAAAAAAATTGTAACAAGTTAGCTGTCAAACAAAGTCAAAGACAAAGGTGAATCGAAAAAGATGATTGTGTATGATTTCTTAGACCGATAAAACGGGTCTATTTCGATCAGGATTTGCTTCGCTGAGGCTATCGCCTGGCTACGCATCCTTCTCTGGAGGGGGAACCACCAAAAGTCAGAAATCGTTAAAAAAAACCCTCCGAGAGTCAGATTTTTCTGTCTAATGATTTCTATAAAGTAGGCTAACTTACTACAGTCTTTACTACTATACTAGACTTAACTTGTTATGTTAGTTAAACGTCTTCACAACCTATGCCTGCCCTTCTGCCCTTGGGCCTCGTGCAAGAAACTTAATTAAGTTAGACATCAACCAATCTTTTGTGATAGTTACTTTTATTTTAACACTGGCCTAGGGCTAGCCTAACAGTAACACTACTCTACTGTAACCCTTGTTAGGCCCTAACTTTGGTCTACCCTTTTCCCCAAAAAACTTCAAATAAAGCCAGTCATGGATGTCTCATTTGTCTGGGTAGATAGGGTATCTAGGCTAGGATTTCTAATCATCATTTGTCTTTCAAAAAAGTTATGTTTTGGTATTATCAATTGATTCATAATTAAGCAACATAGACCAAACTGAATACCGATTACCGGTACCCCAAACTATATTTCTAACGTAAGCTCAAACTAGTCCAATTCATGCACCTCCCCCCCCCCCCCCAAAGAAAAAAAAAGTTGAGAGGTAACAAGCCCTTGACGTCCTTGTGTGTATAAATTGAGATCATACTGGGAAGCTGAGTAGTGAGTAACCCTGATTAGCTCTAGTCTAATTTACAAAGAGTATCAATAAAACATGACATTATTTTTTTTTAAACAGATTTAACAAATATTACCAACAATTTTTCATGTTTATTGTATTTGTAGGCCTTCTTCATAATCCCACCTGTGAGGTGCTGCTTATGAACAAATTTTCTTTCCTGCTTGAGTAAACACCAACTAAATGTCCATGGTATAAAAAAAAATGTTTTATGCCAATATGGACATGAGGCAATCTCAAACGATGATTCCATTCAAAGAAGTTTTTCTTAGCCATGAATAAATGGTGATTTTAAGATTTATTTATCCCATGCAATAATGCATTGATTAGAATTGATAATACCATTACAAAACAATCCCCTTTTATGTATTTCCCACATGAAAACACATTTCTTCCATTTTAAGCAACTTGGCTAAAGAGTACCATAACTAAGAACCCTCTCCAATTGATTCAACTAAAAGTCATTAATTTGGTTAACTTTTAATTTAAATAAAAATATCAAGATATCATCCAATCAATCAACCAACCAACCAATCATTCAGTAAGTCAATAAATAATATCAAACAGTCAACAATCTGTTGAATTTTCAATACTCAAACGAACGATTTCAACCATTTGTCTAGTCAAGCGGATTATTTTTCATCCATAACATCATAAATTCACAACTTAGGAAATTTTCTTTGAATGGGAGCAATTCTTGTGATTGCTCAGTGCAAAAGTTTATTTTCTAAGTGGTACCGTATTTGATAGATGATACTCGGCATCTATCAATAAAGAAAAAAAAATACATATTTTGAGTAGCATTATCGTGTAGGTTTGAAAAGTGTAAAGTGTTTCTTAATGTTTACTTCTTTCACTTCAGCTTGTCTCTTCTTCTCTATCACCTTCTTTTATTCTCCAACTTATTGTTTTCAAAATCCTTGTATATATTTGTTTTTATAATTCCTTGTTTGTTTTTTGTTAAGGCACCCAACTCAAGCATTGCTCACATGTTTTTCTCCTCCTTAATGGATTTACTTTGTTATCTTGTATTTACTTACTAGAAGATAAATGTTCAATTCAATAAAATTAAATCTTGATACACAATGTCGACTGCAGTTTATCTGACAGAACATCTAAATGTATAATCGAACTTGAAATATTTCAATTGGGATTCTTGATAATTTATTTGATGTAGGTTAATACCAACACACCAGTACTAAATCTATGCAGGCCAATCTTCAAAGAGATCAACCAACTATGGCTCTAACCACTTAGAAAATGAAATTATAATTCAACTTGCAATGCAATTGGGTTTCTTAATGATTTATTTGATGTAGATGGCTTCAACTAACGTGGTGGTACCAAATATGTACGGCAATGCGAAGGTGAATCAGACTCGGATAGCAACACTCCGCCGCCAACTCCTAGCACACCAGTCTTCACAGTCGTCAATCTTATGTACTATGGCTCCAAGCAATAAACTTTCAAAAATTGAATTATGATTCAACTTGCAATGTAATTTGGTGCCTTGATTTTTAATTTCATGTAGGTTGCTTCAACTAATGTTGTGCCAATTATGTTTCAACAACACTCCGCCACCAAGATCTTGCCGGCTAGTCTTCAAGAAGGTCAACCAGACTATTGCTCCAACCCATAAACTTTGAAAAAAAAAATTATAATTCTACTTGCAATGTAATTGAGATAATCTATTTGATGTAGGTTGCTTCAACTAATGTGGTGTCACCGACTATGTACGGCAACGTCAAGGAGGAGTCAGACTCGGAAGAGGAAAACACCACTCCACCACCACCAGCCCCTTGCAGACCAATGTTCAAAGAGGTCACCTTCATTCTGCCTCCACGCGAAGAGCCCGAGGAGGAAGACGAGGCCGAAGTATTAATGGCTGCAGCTTTGGGCTTATCTACACAGACACCTGGTAAGCACCTTCTCTATGATTGTACTACTATGCTTGACACTCAGCCCCTCTGAATAAGCACCTGCCAAGCCTAGGTTCATATCTTCATTAGATGTAATTTTGTGTGTATGAATTCTGCACTCTAATTGGAGTGAATAACATCAAACGAGATCATCGATAATTTGATTTCAATAATGATAATCTAAAAAAAAAATCATTTAATCATTACTGTGATTAATTTTTTTTTTTTTGGGGGGGGGGGGGTGTGCACACTTATCAGTTGTGGTCAAGAACCTAGATGATCTGTGCATGCATAGAAACATTGTGTGTTAAGTTTGCCACTCAGAATCCTGCAAAAGAAAGAAGTTATTGAAAGTTAGCTAGAAAGAAAAAGAACCCTATCAGAGTACTAATGGTAGATACATCTATAACCAAAGAACTGCCCCCCTTAAAAAAATGTCATTCTTTTACTTACACTGATTTCATATCTACTGTAGATTTGATAAATGTACAATGTATGAATTTTTTAAAATTGTATTTTTCGTGGTGAATATCATCAAAGCGGGTGATTAAGAAGTAAAATCTACTCATTACTCTGAATAATTCAACATATTTCCTTTAATTGACGAAAAAGAGAGCACAAAGGTAAAGCATTGCTTGACAGACAATAGGTTCATATCTTCTTTAGATGTAGTGTGTATGAATTTTGCACTCTTTGAAGTGAATGACATCAAAAAAGTATAATATCATTGATAGGCATATAAAATGTCTCAAGATAATTCTTACTTTGTATAATTCCCTAGTCAGTTCATTGTCAAATGCCAAAGACACTAAGTTCAGATCTACTTAAGATGACACTAACTCAAGACTTTACTATCTCATTAAAATTTATTATTTCCAGATTTTTCTTTGAATTCAGTCATACTGCACTACATGCACATTATTTATGACATCTTTTTACATGAAAATGATCATCACTATTATTATCATCATTATTAGATCCAGTACCTGATAAAACTCCTGAACCGCCCTCAGTTCCGGTTGCCAAATTGACAGTACCAATCACCGACCTGCCTAAACCGTCTGAGTGCACTATAGTCCAAGAGAACAAGACCTCTGGCGAGATCATCCAAGAGTTCCAGGAGAACGGCTTAGTCGCAGACCCTGCTCGCGCTCCAAAGTTCAAGTCAGGCGTCGCCTTTGAGGTTAACATCGACACCCTTCGAAAGCGCCCCAAGACAGCCAAGGGGGTTCGCGTTCCCAAGCCGCCACGCAGGCTGGAGAGTCTTGGAGTCAAACCTCAGATGAACGAAAACCTGCAGGGCAAGACTGCTGATAAGATAGAAGAGAAGCAGATGAAGGCTGCCCTCAAACGACAGGTAAATTTTGTTTTTATTTCATTTTTACCTGTCATTCTTCAATGTGAATGAAGACCCTCCCCAGTTTACTTGTTTATAGGGTTTGCTGATAATCCTAAACTTTACAGTTTTCTGTTGCAGGTTTCACATTCTCTGATGATGCCCCGAAGTATTTAAACTTTTTCATGCAAAATAGCAATGCAAGCTGTCAAAAAGTGAAAATTAAAAATGCCAATGTGTCGAAGTGGTCCAAAATTACAAACATATGGGCTTACACAGAACATCTTTAAAAAGCTATCTCTATCTCTGCATGTTGTGAAAAAGAAAGCAGGAATAAATTGATTTGTGTTGTTTATTTCACAAAAGACATTGGAAAAAAAGTAAATGGTTGGTTTTACACAGTGTTACTTCTGTGCAAATCAACATGAAAATGCATTTTTCATAATTGGTGAAGCACTCAGTTAAGCACGATCAATCAGTGTTAATCCGTGTTGACGTAAGGCAAGAATTATTCAAATTATTATCTACCCAACAAAAAAAAATCATTCAATTCATGATTTGTTCATAATGCAGGAGATCGAACAGACTCAACGTAAGAAGCAAAAGGAAAAGAAAGAGCAACACCTTAAGGCTGCCAAGTCCGTCGCCTTTGCCAATGCAGAGAAGAAACGGGAGACCACCATGAAGATGGCCAAGAAGGCCGAGCGGGTGAAGAGTGCCCGTGCCATGTCTGCAATGAGGCGCCAGAACAAGGCCGCCGCCAAGCAAAGGCACATGGATAATGTCCGCCGCCGTGCTGAGCCAGTGACAGTAAGTTTGTCAACATTTATTCCAATTTCTGAGCGCCAAAATATTTTGCTTTATAAACCATTGACTCCTGCAACTTGATAGTCCCTGCCAAAAGTCTGTTGGATTTACATAATTATGTAGGAATGGGTTAAGTTTATGTTTACATGAATTCATCTAAAGTATAGTATTAGTACTATGGTAAGCGATAAATTTCCCATTGTAGCACTTTAAGGTTACTTGGAATTGTTCTTTTTTTAACATTAGCACTTTAATATAATGAGACCTGTTTTTGTAAATAAGTTACTACTTGGACATTGTACTTGATTTTTAGTATCAGGCTTTATTTTGGGTCTTTAGAATGGAGTCATCAATGGCGTCAAATTTTGTGCAATAGTAATGGGCTTGAATATTATGCTTGGCGTACCATTGTGTACATATCATCACCACTTCCAAATTTTTTACATTAAATAAGGGGTGTTGCTCAAAATCAACTGCAGATCAACTGCAACTTTACAAATTGTAATGCGCATTTCCATTCGCGCGCGATATGCGCATTTAACAAGACGCGCATGAAACAATGATTTTGATTGGCGCATTCCGATCAAATGCAACTTGCGATCAATTGCAACTTTTGAGCAACACCCCATTAGTCCTACAGCATGTGTTTTTTTTAATCCATTTTAAGCAAAGCAATGGTTTCCTGCACGAGTACAAATTTTATGTTCAATACTTCCTTTTACAGCAGGACTCTTTCGAGTCAGAGTACGACAGAATCAGCACCTATGATAGCAGCAGCAGCAGCCGAAGCCCCAGCTCCCAGAGCAACGAGAACGTCACAAGCAGGGGTGCCTCCCCACTTCTCCGGATCAGAAACGGACTTGTCGTAGGACTACCCGAAAATGAGGAGGACGACAACCGCGATGACTTCTACGATGCACCAGTTGGGCAGGGGAATGGAGCTGCAGCTAATCTCAATACCAATTGAATCCTGTTTTATTTTAAGTAGAATTATCGTTTGAAATTTGTTATATTGCACAAAGTTTAGACACATGATCTGTATTTTTATTGTGTAAACAAAGAATCCATATTCAGGGTTCTTTACAACACCGCATTCGCAATGAGGTTACAGGGCAAGGCTTAAGAAGGCTGATTGCTGAGAGAAGCTGTAATCATTCCTCATGGTACGTACATGCATCATTATTTGAATTTGTTGAAGTGCATTGCAGAGTATTTGAATTATTCTGGTTAGCCTTAAACCTAAGTGTGTTTGAACAAACTGATGTGCATTGTAGAGTAGCAAAGCACACCCTGACGAGCTCTAGACTACAGTGTGTTTGACTTGACAAGCTGAAATGCATTATAGGGTAGCCAAATGATCCTGGTTAGCTCTAGACTAGCTTTTGTTTGACTGAAGTTCTGAACAAACTTAAATGTGTTGTAGGGGTAGCCCAACAACCCTTGTTAGCTCTAGACTGGCTTTTGTTTGAATGAATTTTTAACAAACTGAAATGCATTACAGGGTAGCCGAATGACCCTGGTTAGCGTTAGATTAGCTTTTGTTTGACTGAAGTTCTGAACAAACTTAAATGTGTTGTAGGGTAGCCCAACAACCCTTGTTAGCTCTAGACTGGCTTTTGTTTGAATGAATTTTTAACAAACTGAAATGCATTACAGGGTAGCCGAATGACCCTGGTTAGCGTTAGATTAGCTTTTGTTTGACTGAAGTTCTGAACAAACTTAAATGTGTTGTAGGGTAGCCCAACAACCCTTGTTAGCTCTAGACTGGCTTTTGTTTGAATGAATTTTTAACAAACTGAAATGCATTACAGGGTAGCCGAATGACCCTGGTTAGCGTTAGATTAGCTTTTGTTTGACTGAAGTTCTGAACAAACTTAAATGTGTTGTAGGGTAGCCCAACAACCCTTGTTAGCTCTAGACTGGCTTTTGTTTGAATGAATTTTTAACAAACTGAAATGCATTACAGGGTAGCCGAATGACCCTGGTTAGCGTTAGATTAGCTTTTGTTTGACTGAAGTTCTGAACAAACTTAAATGTGTTGTAGGGTAGCCCAACAACCCTTGTTAGCTCTAGACTGGCTTTTGTTTGAATGAATTTTTAACAAACTGAAATGCATTACAGGGTAGCCGAATGACCCTGGTTAGCGTTAGATTAGCTTTTGTTTGACTGAAGTTCTGAACAAACTTAAATGTGTTGTAGGGTAGCCCAACAACCCTTGTTAGCTCTAGACTGGCTTTTGTTTGAATGAATTTTTAACAAACTGAAATGCATTACAGGGTAGCCGAATGACCCTGGTTAGCGTTAGATTAGCTTTTGTTTGACTGAAGTTCTGAACAAACTTAAATGTGTTGTAGGGTAGCCCAACAACCCTTGTTAGCTCTAGACTGGCTTTTGTTTGAATGAATTTTTAACAAACTGAAATGCATTACAGGGTAGCCGAATGACCCTGGTTAGCGTTAGATTAGCTTTTGTTTGACTGAAGTTCTGAACAAACTTAAATGTGTTGTAGGGTAGCCCAACAACCCTTGTTAGCTCTAGACTGGCTTTTGTTTGAATGAATTTTTAACAAACTGAAATGCATTACAGGGTAGCCAAACAACCCTTGTTAGCTCTAGACTAGCTTTTGTTTGAATGAATTTTTAACAAACTGAAATGCATTGCAGGGTAGCCGAACAACCCTGGTTAGCGTTAGGTTGGCTTCTGCTTGACTGAAGTTCTGAACAAATTGAAATACTTCGCAGGGTAGCCGAACAACTCTTGTTAGCTCTAGAATGGCTTTTGATCAATTGAAGTTCTGAATATATTAAAATACATTTCTGCAGGGTAGCTGAACAACTCTGGTTTAGCTCTAGACTGTATTCTTGTTTCACTGAACAAGCTAAAATGCATTGCTTGTGGCCATCCCGGTTAGCTCTGACGACAGACTGAGCAAACAAGCGCATTGCACAGTAGCCAATCGACTCTGGTTACATGTAGCTCCGACGATAGTTTTTGTGTCCTAACTAGCTGAACTGCATTGCAGGGTAGCCGAACAACCCTGGTTTTTAGCTTGATCTAGCGCGCAGTGTAACTGGAGGAGCTGCAGCGTAGCCAAAAGACACTGGTTAGCTTTGTCGATAGTAAGACTAAACAAGGTAAGTGCTTTGCAGAGTAGCCAAACAGTTTTAGATAGCAGTTTTGCTAAACGACCTGAAATTGCTTATATCGCAATGTAGCTAAATAGACCTGCTTTGCCTTAGACTTTAGAATCAAAACTAAGAATATACAGCAGGGCTTGAAGTCAAATTTCCCAAGAATTTCATATTCAAGCCAATTTTCATAAAGGGCATTCTTATGCTTGCAGCAAAACAATAGAGAACAATAGGAAATCAAAAGAGGGCACAAAGGCAAGCAAAGAGGGCATCCACAGCAATTGCTTTAGGTTGCCTTAGTCCAATTAGAGCCCTAATGCAGTTAGATGACATCTGGAGCTAAAATTCACATTTTAAGAATTGATTTTCCTCTTTCTGAATCTTTCCTTCCTGATTCATTCCCCTTTTCTATGCTCTATCTCTGCTCTATTTCTGCTCTATTTCTCATCCTTTTCCTTTCAACTCTTGCTCTACTATTCTCTTCTCTAATTTCCTCTTGTATTTCCAATTTGAATGAGGAGTTCAGTCTTCTTAATCTTAACCAAACTACAAGAAGTGAATTTAAAACAGATTCAATTCAATATCTCATCACTGTGTTTTAGATTCTCTCCAAAACCGTTTGTCGCAATACATTATCTCAATTCTTCCTTCCTTCTTTCTTTTCTGTTTTCTAGTTCTTCCAGCAATATCTCATTCTTTTCTTTCTATTGCTATATCTTCTTTATTTTCTTTTCAAATTTCTATTTGGAATGAAGGTTCAGCCATCTTAATCTTGGCCAACATACAAGAAATAGATTTAAATATATATTATGAATTTTCTCAATTACTAAATTTTACTCTATTTATTGTTCTGTTGAATCCACCTTTTCTTCTATATCTCTGTGTATTCATAATTAATATGAAGGAAGGGTTCATCCATTTTTTTCCCAAGCAAAAACATCTGTAGTTTTGTAAACACTCTTGTAATCACCCCCAAACAAACAAAACAATAACCTGTTCTTTATAACAAGCTTTTAATTTAAACTCTATTTGTATCTACAGTTCCCAAATTTCCATCAATATACCAAGCATTTCTGCTTGTTAAATTCCTATTGAACCACATGAAAATGAATATTAAGCATTTTGTATATTTTAAAACTAGAACAATGATGCAATGCAAATAAAATATAATATGAGTAGGATCTATCATTTCCTTTTTCAATTCTTCCTTGTTCCTTTTTCTTTTTTCTTCATTTGTTTTCTCTATTCTATATCCTGTCAAATTCTAATATTTCTTGCTTCAGTTTCTTTAACTCATATTCTATTCTTTACTTTCATTTCCTTGTCTATTTCTAATTTAAAATGAGGGTTCAGTTTTACTCTGATGCAAACATACAAGAAATTGATGAAAATCAGTCTAAAAATTTATGACCGTACCATGTTCCAAAGACTTAACAAAACCCCCCCCCCAAAAAAAACAACAAACCTGTTTCTTTTCCACCTGGAGACTTCCATATGATTCATTTGCATCTACAGTGCAATTTCTCAGGATAACATCTCTCATAAGTTTAATGTTTACTATTTTCTCAATTCTTCTTTCCTAGTCTCTTCTCCTTCTTTTCATTTCCTAATACTTTGTTTTTCCTATTCTGTCAAATTTACTATTTCCTTGTGTATTTCTAATTTGATATGAGGGTTCAACTTTACTCTGATCCAAAGAAATTATTAATTGAAAGCAGCCTCAATATGTGAGCAATGTCCCAAAGACTTGCAAAAAAAAACCCCAAACAAAACAAAACAAACAGACCTGCTTTTTTCTAATCAGGAGTTATTATAGTTATTATATTTCCCCTTTCTACTCCTTTTTTTTTTATTTCTCAAGAACTGTTTTCTAGATTTTTTATTCTGTCAAATCTAATACTTCTCCTTCCATTCTCATCAACTTATATTCTATTTTTTTTTCATTTAATTTCTTTATGTATTTCTAATTTAAAGTGAGGGTTCACCCTTAGTCCCGCCCAAACATACTAGAAATTAATTCAAAGCAGTCATTGCTATCACATTTCCAAAAATTTGCAGACAAAAACAAACAATGTTACCCCCCCCCCCAAAAAAAAGAACCCCTCAAAATAAACTGACAAACCAATGAATCAGCCTGTTTTTCAGAGATNAACTCATATTCTATTCTTTACTTTCATTTCCTTGTATATTTCTAATTCAAAATGAGGGTTCAGCTTTACTCTGATGCAAACATACAAGAAATTTATGAAAATCAGTCTCAAAATTTAGGAACATACCATGTTCCAAAGACTTACAAACAAAAAAAAAATGTTTTTTTTTTCCACCAGGAGACTTCCATATTTTTTATTTGTATCTACAGTGCAATTTCCCAGGAGAAATTTTCCAGAATAACATCTCTCATAAGTTTAATATATTTACTATTTTCTCAATTCTTCTTTCCTAGTCTCTTCTCCTTCTTTTCATTTCCTAAATACTTTGTTTTTCCTATTCTGTCAAATTTACTATTTCCTTGTGTATTTCTAATTTAAAATGAGGGTTCAACTTTACTCTGATCCAAACTTAACAAGAAATTAATTGAAAGCAGTCTCAATATGTTAACAATATCCAAGAGACTTGCAAAAACAACCCAAACAAAACAAACAGACCTGTTTTTTTCTCATCAGGAGATATACAGTGCAATTTCACACGATAATTTTTTCAGGTATAAGATTTCTCCTAAATTTAGCATATTTACTATTTTCTTAATTCTACCTTCCCAATCTCTTTTTTTTTTCAATTTCCTAATTTCTATTCTGTCAAATCTAATATTTCTCATTCCATTCTCATCAACTTCTATTCTATTTTTTTTCATCTCTTTATGTTTTTCTAATTTGAAGCGAGGGTTCACCCTTAGTCCCGCCCAAATCTACTAGAAATTAATTCAAAGCATTCATTGCTATCATATTTCCAAAAATTTGCCAAAAAGAGACAAAACAAAACAATGTTAATCCCCCCCCCAAAAAAAAAAAGAATCCCTCAAAATAAACTGACAAACCAATGAATCAGCCTGTTTTTCAGAGAGAGACTTCCATGTCACCTGATTTTTATCTGCCATATATGTTTATATCACTGTCAAATTGATTATTGTTCCAAATTAAATTCCAGAGTAACTTTCCAGAATAAATTTTCCAGAATAACATCTCTCATAAGTTTAATATATTTACTATTTTCTCAATTCTTCTTTCCTAGTCTCTTCTCCTTCTTTTCATTTCCTAAATACTTTGTTTTTCCTATTCTGTCAAATTTACTATTTCCTTGTGTATTTCTAATTTAAAATGAGGGTTCAACTTTACTCTGATCCAAACTTAACAAGAAATTAATTGAAAGCAGTCTCAATATGTTAACAATATCCAAGAGACTTGCAAAAACAACCCAAACAAAACAAACAGACCTGTTTTTTTCTCATCAGGAGATATACAGTGCAATTTCACACGATAATTTTTTCAGGTATAAGATTTCTCCTAAATTTAGCATATTTACTATTTTCTTAATTCTACCTTCCCAATCTCTTTTTTTTTTCAATTTCCTAATTTCTATTCTGTCAAATCTAATATTTCTCATTCCATTCTCATCAACTTCTATTCTATTTTTTTTCATCTCTTTATGTTTTTCTAATTTGAAGCGAGGGTTCACCCTTAGTCCCGCCCAAATCTACTAGAAATTAATTCAAAGCATTCATTGCTATCATATTTCCAAAAATTTGCCAAAAAGAGACAAAACAAAACAATGTTAATCCCCCCCCCAAAAAAAAAAAGAATCCCTCAAAATAAACTGACAAACCAATGAATCAGCCTGTTTTTCAGAGAGAGACTTCCATGTCACCTGATTTTTATCTGCCATATATGTTTATATCACTGTCAAATTGATTATTGTTCCAAATTAAATTCCAGAGTAACTTTCCAGAATAAATTTTCCAGAATAAGTTTTTATCATCTGTCATAATATGTTCTATTTTCTAAATTCTTCCTTTCTCGTCTTTTCTTTTTCATTCCCCAATACTTTCCAATATTTTCACTTCTTTCAAATCTAATATCTNATGCAACAACCTCCTAGGATAAATTTCTAGAATAAGATTTTTCACAAAAGTTTAGTATATTTTCTTTTTCTCAATCCTTCCTTCCTTTCTTCTTTTTCATTTCCCAATTCTTTCTTTCTTTCTATTTTCTATTCTCTCAAATCTAATATTTCTCATTCAATTTTCATCAACTCATGTTCTATTCTTTCCTATCACTTCCTTGTTGATTTCTTATTCCAACAAATGGTTCTACATTAGTCTTGCCCAAACACACTAGAAATTAATTAAAAGTAGTTGCAATTTGTGAACATCCTGTGCAATCATGTTCCAAAGCCCAAAGCCCAAAACAAAACAAACCTGTTTGTCAGAAAGAGACTCCCATTTACTTAATTTGTATCTACTATCTATCTAAATCCCCATTAGTTTATTCAATTTTTTTTTAAATCTAAACTATTATAGTGCAACCTTCCAGAGTAAATTTTCTACAATAAGATTTCTCATTAAAGTTTAGTATATTGTCTATTTCTCAATCCTTCCTTCCTAGTTTCTTTTTTTTTTTCATCTCCCAATTCTTTTTTCTCTCTATTTTCTATTCTCTTAAATCTAATACTTCTCATTCTATTTTCATCAGCTCATATTCTATTCTTTCCTATCACTTCCTTGTGAATTTCTTATTTCAAGCAATTGTGTGACTTTAGTCTTGCCCAAGCACACAATATCTACTCTGCAGGGAGAGAACTTTTCATTTATTAAATTCATACCCACCATACCCAAATCCCCATAAATTTCTTTGATATTTCTCATTTCATTTTCTTCAACTCGTATTCTATTCTTTCCTATCACTTCCTTGTGAATTTCTTATACTAAGCAATGGTTAAAGTTTTTAGTCTTGCCCAAGCACACAATATCTACTCTGCAGGGAGAGAGCTTTTCATTTATTAAATTCATACCCACCATACTCAAATCCCCATAAATTTCTTTGATATTTCTTATTTCATTTTCTTCAACTCGTATTCTATTCTTTCCTATCACTTCCTTGTGAATTTCTTATTCTAAGCAATGGTTCTTCTTTAGCCTTCCCAAGCACACAATATTTACTCTGCAGGGAGAGAGCTTTTCATTTATTAAATTCATACCCAACATACCCAAATCCCCATAAATTTCTTAGTAAACAAAGGGAGTCAGAATACAGCGCAAACAGAAACTTGCCATAGCAAAGGATGATTTTGTAACTCCACTTTTGATTAAGCAAGAAAATTTATAATTGTAGACCTAGACTAAAACAAATAAATAAATAACAAAGAATTAAAGAGTATGTAACATAATACAGGGAAAAGCAATATAAGGAATTTTGTAAGAATGAGTTATTAAAGTATGAAAAGAAGCTAGAATTGAAAATTAAAACAAAATAAGTAAACAAAATATACAAGTAGGAATATAAAATAAATATGACAAGCGTAAATAAGCAATGAATGTAACAAAAAGCAAATATATTAAGCGCAGCATTTTTTTAAAGCAGCAGAAACAAGCGAGAGAGAAAAGAAGGGAGGGGAGGGAGGGGGAAAACCTGTCTCTTATACACANTTTTCTTTTTCTCAATCCTTCCTTCCTTTCTTCTTTTTCATTTCCCAACTCTTTCTTTCTATTTTCTATTCTCTCAAATCTAATATTTCTCATTCCATTTTCATCAACTCATGTTCTATTCTTTCCTATCACTTCCTTGTTGATTTCTTATTCCAACAAATGGTTCTACATTAGTCTTGCCCAAACACACTCGAAATTAATTAAAAGTAGTTGCAAGTTGTGAACATACTGCACAATCATGTTCCAAAGCCCCAAACAAAAAAAAACAAAACAAACAAGCTTGTTTGTCAGAAAGAGACTTCCATTTACTTAATTTGTATCTACTATCTATCTAAACCCCCATCAGTTTATTCATTTTTTTAAATCTAAACATATTTATTATAGTGCAACCTTCCTGAGTAAATTTTCTAAAATAAGATTTCTCATTAAAGTTTAGTATATTGTCTGTTTCTCAATCCTTCCTTCCTAGTTTCTTTTTTTTTTCCATCTCACAATTTTTTCTCTCTATTTTCTATTCTGTTAAATCTAATACTTCTCATTCTATTTTCATCAGCTCATATTCTATTCTTTCCTATCACTTCCTTGTGATTTTTTATTTCAAGCAATGGTTCTACTGTAGTCTTGCCTAAACACACTAGAAATTAATTAAAAGTAGTTGCAATTTGTGAACATACCGTAAAATCATGTTCCAAAGCCCAAAAACAAAACAAACACACCTGTTTGTCAGAAAGAGACTTCCATTTACCTAATTTGTATCTACTATCTATGTAAATCCCCATCAGTTTATTTATTTTTTTAATTGAAACATATTTATTATAGTGCAACCTTCCAGAGTAAATTTTCCAAAATAAGATTTCTTATTAAAGTTTAGTATATTGTCCATTTCTCAATCCTTCCTTCCTGTTTCTTTTTTTCATCTCCCAATTCTTTTTTTCTCTCTATTTTCTATTCTTTTCTATCACTTCCTTGTGAATTCCTTATTCTAATCAATGGTTTTACTCTAGTCTTGCCCACGCACACAGTATATACTCTGCAGGGAGAGAGCTTTTCATTTATTAACTCCATATCCACCATATCCAAATCCCCATCATTTTCTTAGGAAACAGAAGGGACACAGAGTCCAGCGCAAACAGAAACTTCCCATAGCAATGGATGAATTCATAACACCACTTTTGATTAAGCAAGAACATTTATGATCGTAGACCTAGATTAAAACAAAGCAAACAAATAAATAACATAGAGTTAAAGAGTATGTAACATGATACAGGGAAAAGCAATATAAGGAATTTTGTAAGAATGAGTTATAAAAGTATGAACAGAAGTAGTGATTAAAAATTAAAACACAGTAGAAGTAAACAAAATATACAAGCAGGAATATAGAATAAATATGATAAGCAACAATAAGTAATGAATTATTTAAACAGCAGAAACAAGAGAGAGAGAGAGAGAGAAAAGGAGGAAGAGGAAAGAAGGAGGAGGAAGGGAGGGAGGGAGGGAGGGAGGGAGGAGGGAAGAAACAAAAAAAGGGGGGGGGGGGGCGGTTGGGGGGGGAATATAAGAAAGAGAATTTGAAATGGGAAATAGACAAAAGTAGTAAATAGCAAAGAATGATAAATAAGTAAAAAAGAAAGATTGAATGACGATGAAAGCAAAAAGAAAAACATGAATGAAATAGAATAATAAGAAAGAAAATTGGTAAAATGATGAAAACAAGATGAAAACTAGATGAAATGAAACAGAAAGAACTACAGTAGACTTAATTGAACATAGAAGAGAATAAACGAGAAAAATAATAAGAAAATTGAATAGAAAGAATTAGAAATAGAATAACATGATACAATATGAATAGAATCAGGGCAGTAAATTTAGATTAAGAATAAATAAATCACAGATAGAAATAATGAAACATAATGTAGAGAAAAAAATAACAGAAATGGAAGAGAATGCAAATACATAGATTGAAACAGAAACAGACAAATTAAATTTAAACTAAACAAAATGAAAAAGAGAGAGGAAAGCACATATTATGATCAGGAACAAATAACGAGCAGGCAAAGTAGATAGAATAGAATGATGAATGATTAAGTTTAAAAAAAGATAATTCATGTAAGCAAATAAGAATCAAGAGAGAAAGAAAAAAGATGAAACAAGCACATAAATTAGGGTTCATTGAAAAGATAGGTGAATAAGAATTAAGAAAGAAAAATGGATAGAAATAATAAATTTAGTATAATGTTAAAAAGCAGACAAAATAGAAATAGGAAAAGTAGGGTTAGATAATAAAAGAAGTGAAATAAACAATATAACAATGAATGCAATGAAGGGAAGAAGTGAGGAGAATAGATGAAATAAAAAAATGAGTAGGACAACAAGAATATTAGGAATTAAAATAAAGGGCAGTAGAAATTACATGTACAAGTAAAAAGAAGAATATGATAATAATTAAATAGAACAGTCAGAGGCAGTAAACTAAAATCAAAAGAAACATGACAAAACAGAAAAGAAATAGTAAAACACAAAGTAAGGGAAATAGCTAATATGGAAGAGAAAAACAATAGTCAAATGAAACAGCAAACAAATCAAACAAAATTAGTAAGTAGAATAGAATAATTAGAAACAGTTGAATTAGGAAGAAATACATTAGATCAAATTAAATACAATATAATGATGAGATATGAATAACAGAAACACATAAAGTAGGATTAAATGATGAGTAATGAGTAAAACAATAAGAATGAGGAAATAGAGAGAAGTAGTCAATAAGATAATAGAAAAATAAATAAATAAGAATAGAGTCAGAGGTAATAAATTAAAATTAAAAAAAGCAAGATAGATCATAATAGAATCAACTAAGACAAGGAAAAATAAACAAAGCAATTTAGACAAAAGGAACAGTAATAATTAAAGAAAGAAAACAAATAATTAGAAAAGAAAACAATGACATTAGATGAAACAGGAACAAGACCCATTAGATTAAAAAAAGCGAATGACCTTATTTAAGAATTTATAACTGAAAACAAACAGGATTAGTAAGTAGAGTAGAAAGATAAAGAGGTATGTAAAAAAAAGATAAATAGTAGAGAAATGAATAAAACAAAATAAGAATTAAGAAAGTTTTTGTAAGGAATCATAATATAGAGAAGTAGTGAATAAAATAGCATGATGATATATAATTAGAATAGAGTCAGAGGCATTTAATGAGAATAAAAAAGTATTGAAAAATCAGCAAGAGAAATAATAAAAACAGCAAAGGAGAAGGAAAAATAAACAGAATGCGATTTAGATAATAGGAACAATAAAGAATAGGACACAAGGCAACAATATAATATGAAACAGAAGCAGGAGCCATTAGATTACAATAAAAAGTGAATGACCTTATATAAGAATTGATAACTGAAACAAACATCATTAGTAAGAAGAATAGACAGATGAATAAGTGACTTGAAAAGATAAATAGTAGAGAAATGAATTACAACAAGATATGAATAAGGAATATAATAGAGAGAAGTAGCAAATAAAAATAGCATGATAATAGATGATTAGAATAGAGTCAGAGTCAGTAAATTAGAAATAAAGAAAAAGTAGTGAAAAATCAGCAAGTGAAATGATAATAAAGACAACAAAGGAGAGGAAAAAATAAACAAAGCAATTTAGATAAAAGGAACGGTAGTGAATAGAGAATAGAACAACGACATAAGATGAAACAGAAACAAAAATTGATAACTGAAAACAAAGAAAATTAGTTAGTAGAATATAAAGATAACTAAGTTAAAAAGATAACAGTAGATCAAAGAAAAAAAATGAGAAATCAATACAACAAAGTAGGAATTAATAAAGAAAATGAATATTAGTAGTTAGTATAATAAGATGGGAAGAAAAAAATGAAACAGATTGATAGGATTTAATGATGAGGGAACTTAATAAAACACTAATAATTAGGAAAATAAATAGAGGTAATAGTATTTAGAATCGTGACATATTATCAAGAGAATAGAATTAGAGACAGTAAATTCAAATTAAAAGAGAAAAACTTAATAAAGAGGCAACAGAAACAGTAATACATAAGTTAGAGAAAAATTCAACCGAAAATGAAATTAAAGAAAATGACATGAAGTAAAACAAAACAGAAAAGAGAGAGAGAGGGGAATTAATGAATTAGAATTCAAATTGGGAACTGAAAAGAAGTAGGAGTAGTAATAAGTAGATGGAAATATAAGATAAGCAATAGATCAAAGTTAATAGAGAATGCATAAAAGAGAATAAAAATTAGGAGAGAAAGCAAAAACATAAACAAGAAACAGATAAAGTAGGATTGATTGAAAAAGAAAGTAAATAACACAGAATAACAATAAAAAAAAAAAAAACAGAAGCAGTGGATATGGTCTAATAATAAAGAAACAGAGAAGGCATGGATATATTAAAATAGAAATGAATTGAATGTTAAAGATTAGAAAAGAAAAACAGATATAGATAGTGAATGCAAAATAATGAAAGAAAAAGATCAGAGAACAGAAAAATGAAAAGACAGTGATTGAAATGTAATAATAATTATGGGATAAACAGAAAGAAGTGATTGGAATTGTATAATTTTAAATAAATTAAATTAAAAGCACCAAAGTGAAGAAATTAAAGAGAAATTTGATTAAACTAAAACAAAGTCAGAAGATAACAGAGGTTAAGAATTAGGAACTTGAAACCAACATAAGTAATAGATAGCATGAAGTTATAATAAATAGGTAGAAAGTGACATTGAACAATTTAATGATGAAAAAAGAGATGAAACTGAAACAGATAAAGTAGGCATAAATGATAAGAGAAGTGTGTAAAACAATAACAGTATGGAAACAAAATAGAAAGAATCAGATATGTAGGTAGAATAGAATCAGATGCAGTAAATTAAAAATACAATAAAAAGGAGATCATAAGCAGAAACAGGAATAATGAAACACAACGCAAAATAAAATGGAAGAAAAATTAAACAAAACAAATACACAAGGTAAAATAGAAACAGATGCATTATACATTAAAACAAGACAAAACAAGTTAAGAAAGNAGTTAGAAACAGCATTTGAGCAAGAAGTAAGTCAATTATACAAAGAAAATGTGGTAAAAGATCAAAGAAGAAGAATTGGATTAGTTTAAAAATAAATAAAAAGGAGCTCATAAGCAGAAACAGGAATAATGAAACACAACGCAGAATAAAATGGAAGAAAAATTAAACAAAACAAATACACAAGGTAAAATAGAAAAAGATGCATTATACATTAAAACAAGACAAAACAAGTTAAGAAAGGAGTAGACGACCTGGAATTGGAATTTGGAACTAAAACAAACGGAAGAAATTAGTAAGTTAGGAAGATAGAATAATTGATTTAAAAAAATGACCAAAAAAAATGAGAATTATGAAAAAAAAAAGTGATAGAAGTAGTAAATACAACACAATTATGGGAAAAATGACAAAAAAGAGTAACAGATAGTAACGGGAGGAGTAATGAGATAAATGAATAAAACAATGAGAATCGGGAAATAAAGTATGCAGAATTTTTTTTAATTGCAAATACATAGGTTTAAACAGAAACGGTTGCACAGTGAATAAGAATTAAGAAAGAAATTAATAGAGAAAGAAAAGGAAAGAAATGGGTAGCATTAGTGAATATAATAGAGTGATGCAGAAAATGTAAAAAAAAGTAACAGATAATGTAAGGATAAATGATAACAGAAGTGAATAAAACAATGATTTGTAAGACTGGGTAAATATAGTGCAATAGTAAATAAATAGAATACAGTCAGAGAAGAAAACAGAAAATAGAGAAAAATGAATAGAAAAAGATGTGGTTGATATTAGCAACAATAAGTGGAAAATTAATTTAGAAAAATAAACCAAGAAACGTAGATATTAAATTAAAACCTGAAAGGGAAATGATTAAAACTATAAGAATAAGGAAATAAAATGTACCAAAGTAGTAAATAGACAAAGTAGTAACTAGTAAATTAATTGAATAGAGTCAGAGGCAGTAAATCTAAATCAATAGGGAAGAAGTGAAATCTTGACAAGGGAAAAGGTAATAAAACTGAATAAGAATTGGGAAGCAAATCAGAGAATTGAATATGAGTAGTATTAGTAAAAAGATTGATTATAATAGTAAATAAGTAAAATAGAGTCAGAGGCAGTAAATTTGATACCAAGAGAAATAGTGGAAAAATACATGTAGCAAGAGAAAGAGTGGAATAGAAAAATTAGCAACAATGAGTAGATATTGAAATAAAAAATAAGCACATAAAATTAACAGAAATATAATTAAGGAAATGGAGAGAAATAGTAAATGATAGAATTTTGCAACAAGTTAAGTTAAAGTTGTCAAAAGTAAATGAAACAGAATACATGTAAGAATTAAGAAGTAAATAGATAAGTAGTAAATAGAAGAATAAGGAAATAGATTATTATGATCGTAAATAAATGAAATATAGTCAGAGGCAGTAAATTGAAATTAATGGAAGAATGGAAGTGAAAATTTAGCTCGATATAGTAGAACGAAAAATAGAGGAAAATTAACAGATGCTAATGTGGTAGACATTAGCAACAAAAAGTAGAAATTGAAGCAAAATACAATTGCAAAAAAATGAAGTAGAAACATAAGTATTAGAATCAAAACCTCCAAAAGAAGTGACTAAAACAATGACTTCGGAAATGAAATAGAGAGAAGTAGTACACCAAGAAAGTAGTAACTAGTAAATAAAGAATAAAAAAAGAGGCATTGCAGCGCAGATAGAATGGAAGGACAAAATGAGAGAGCCCGGTAATAAAAGTGAATAATAAGAAGTGAATAAAACAGTGATAATTCATTGATACAAGTTTTTTTTTATGTTTTATTAGAAAAATGAGTAAAAATAAATAAAAGAAAGATGGTATAATAAGTTATAAAGACAGGTGAATAAAGAAGTGCTAGAAATATATAATGGAAAAAAAGAAAGAAAGAAAGAAAGAAGTACATAATAATAGGGAAAAACAGCCAAGGAGTGATTTTTAAAAGTTTAAGAAGTGTATAGAAACAGATGTAGTATAACAAAACAAAATGAGAGCTCAATAAATAAACAATGTATTAAAAATTACAACACACGACTGAAACAAGAACATATCAAATTAAAAAGGGAAAAGAAGCAGAATCATAAAAATTAGTAGCCTAAGTTAGAAACAGCATTTGAGCAAGAAGTAAGTCAATTATACAAAGAAAATGTGGTAAAAGATCAAAGAAGAAGAATTGGATTAGTTTAAAAATAA
>BQKZ01001091.1:1600-22959 GCA_036244855.1 Temnopleurus reevesii
AGGGGGGGGGGGGGGGGGGGGGGGGGGGGGGGGGGGTGGGGGGTTCACTCCCTCGCTCAAGATCCAATAGGGGAAACCGGGATAGTTTGACTATCTCGGGTATTTTATAATCTATACCGATGACGACATATAACGCATTTGTGATATGTCATGTGCTTCATTCAATCTTGTGACTTCACTTTTAGAAATCTTTACTCGATTTGGGGTAGAAAGGGAACATGGTCTTTTTGGTGTAAGGATTTACATAATATTGTGTAGCATAAATACATTTTACCAAGTATTGAGTACAATTTTACCCTCGATGACGAGTATGTTCCTTTTTATTCCCAGATGTGTTATTCTGTACACATCCTTCTGTCTGTAGAGCGTCGTGGCCTAAAGTGGCCTCCCGCCCAAAGCCCTTTTTTCCAACAGTGCTGTCCACATTATCCCACAAAAGCCCGCTAAAATGCCTTCCTCGCGCCTCGCCTTCTTATATTTCCTCCAAACACCGTCTTAACCAGATTCGGATCATAGTGTAGTGGTACTATTGGTTGGGGGTGAGAAAGTACCCCGCTATTCAAGAGATGGAGATTGAAAGGCATTCTGCCAAATGGGATTCGGGGAACTGCTCCCCCTGTAAGGGTCTTGAAAAAAGTTGAAAGGACTGAAAAAAATATTTTGAATAAGTACACAAAACACACACACAACTCACACAGGCTCACGCGAGCGTATAATACCATATTACGAATACATCATGATACACACACCCTTCCACAGCACTCTTCCTGAAATAACAAAACAGAGTAAAACTGAAAATGATCAACAAAACAATACATACAGTAATTGTCCAATTTAATTGTTTTCATTGCAGGTATGAGGTTAACAATTTTTTCCCGAAAACATTTATTTTCACTTCGTAAGTTTGTAGGCCTATCCCTCACAATATAGAAAATCCATAAACTCTCAATTAGACCTATTACTGTAGTACTTTTCTGTGCATGATTCTTGGAAAAGAGAAAAGAAAGTACATGTGTATCCTGCAATATTCAGTACAAATTCCTTTTCGTCCCTCCACAGAAAACAGGACAAAAGAAAATGGCCCTGGTCGTATCACCCTTAAGAGCGCTGATGCTGGATCAGGTGAAACAACTACGTGCCCACAATATACCAGCAGAAGCCATCATCTCTAACATGACTCAGGAGAGTGTGCAAAGTATGAGTCCAATTTCTTGTTATTCTTTATTCTTGTTTCCCCTAATTTACAAAAGTATTGTCAATAGTTTGAATTGGTTGGTGGCATGTTGAATAAGGCATGATACAATTCTAGCAATGCGTGATCTGATGATAACACAAGATCTGTCGTTCTATACAAAAGGGATTGATGAAAGTTGAATATCATATTCAGTTTACCTTTACTTCCCATTTCATTTGATTGTCCAACACACCATACAATGTCGTTTTCTTTTCTCGGTAAAATGCTCCGTCGTGCCTTTTTTAAGTTCGGATTTTTATACCGCTGGGCACAATTTGTCTGTATACGCAAATAATATAATAAGAGAGATAACATATAGGTTAATATGCTAAAATCTGATCTTCTGTCTTTTAATGACAATCTTTTATTGTTAATATTACTATTATGATTATTTTGAAATTATGTTAATTCTGCAATCCCTGATTTCTATTTGGTTAACCCTTCCTCCTTTCTTTGTATAATCTAAATTAAACCAAACAATTAAAAATGCGATAGAAAGTTATGTAAGATAACAGATGTCCAATTGGAAAAATAACCGCGTTCTCTCATTTTCAATGATCTAGATATCAAGGCTGGTACAGTTTCCGTCGTTTTCACATCACCAGAGGCCTTACAAATGCTGATGAAAGATAGAGATTCGTTTGATGAGCTGAAGAGTAGAATATGCATACTGGCCTTCGATGAAGCACACTGTATCTCACAATGGTAGGTATCAAAATTATTCATCACCGACTCCATAAATCCATGAATATTATGCATTAAAAAAGTAATTCATAAGGTAACCGGGTAGATAACACTATGCTCTTGTTATTATTGTAAATATAAGTAATAGGCTTACCTCAAATTGCCATTTTTTTTCATTGTATTTTTTTTATCACACAGGGGCAACGATTTCCGGCCAAACTACAGGAAAGTAACTGACATTGTCAGTATTCTGAAAGTGCCCACTCTCGTACTGACGGCAACAGCAACGAAACAAGTATATGATGATGTCTCAACACTATTGGCACTAAACGAGCGAAACTCTGTACTTGTTGCTAGGATTCCAGATAGGTAAGATAATGTGCATTGAGCTTGTTGAGTCAAGCCCCCCCCCCCCCCCCCCCCTCCTTTTCNCGACTGGGAACGCTGACTGCAATCTTAAAAGACGCATTTACATTATTAAAATTCGTGCAGCCCGTCACCAATCATAATGATGAAACCCCTACGATGTCTTATTTATTAACGTCTTATTTGACTTATGCAGTCAATATCAATAATAGTGTTTCATAAAATTTCTTTAAGATCTTGAAAAGGCGTCTCTGACGAACTTATGACTCATTTTCATTCAGATGAGTTCAACCGCTTAAATATCGTCCAACTCATCAAACGTCGTATGCATAGTATTTATATTATAGTCAGTACACAGACGTCAATATGGAGTTTCCGATTTCAGTCACCTGTGACGAAGGGCAAGGCGACCTGAAGTAGTACATCACAGTTTTGCACGACTTCTCATTGTGTTGGCACAACTTGTGGCGCACGTTTCAACGAGAATTCGCGCAAATTTTTTTACGTACTACTTCCGATCGACCTGTCATTCGTCACAGTTGGCTGAAATCGAAAACCGCATAATATGACATGTCAATTTACATCTTATCTTAAAATTAACATGTCAATGAGATGTTTCAACAAGGATGATTTTGTGAACGACTTCAATAACGACTGTTATCATGGCTGAATACACGTAATACTATCGGTCGTAATACAGGAGAATAGATATCGTAAAGTCATTCTTGGTGAAAGACCGCCCAGGAAATTTGTTAATAATTATGCATGGCAGCCCCTCAGCTAAATTGCGTTGGATCTGGCTATAGTAAATACAATATAATGCGAGTATATGAGGTATCTTTGTAATGTCCATAAAGCAGCAAATGTAAACATTAATTTGACGCAAACGTTTTTTTTAAATGATCACTGTGTTAGTGAATAATGTTCATTTTCATAAAATGCATGAAATGTTAATCGTGCAATATTTGGAGCAGTTCATGTACAAACTTTCACACTCAATGGAGAGGGACTATTGATTTTTCGGGAACATCCGTTGATAAATGAGCATTTCCACTCAAATTTCGAAAATTTGCGCTATCTGTACATTACAAGGGGTCTGCATATAAGTGTATTATCTCAATTACATTTGAGACACACGGTATAGGGTTACATAAATACTCAAAAGCTCGTACCTCGTATCCATACTGGGGTATTCTGGAAGTTTTACATGATAGAATTTGTGGAAAATAACTATCATCAATAAATACAGGTTCATAAATAGAACAATATTATGTTCGCATAAATACTCAAGAGCTCGTACCTCGTATCCATACGGGGGTATTCTGGAAGTTTGACATGATGAAATTTATGGAACATAATTATCATAAATACACTTGATATGTACAGGTACATAAATAGAACAATATTATGCTAACATAAATACTAAAAAGATCGTACCTCAGACACCCATACTGGGGATACCCTGGAAGTTTGTGGAACATAGTTTTTATCAGTGAACATGATATATGATGAATAATAATGACGTAATTTAAATGTAAGTCATAATGATATAAAATGGTGTCAAAATGTCCTACAATAAGGGTTCAAATCTAACATCCGTATGAGGTATTACCTCTATTTGAGGGCTTTTTAACTCTAACTAGGCCGAGGAGGGGGGGGGGGGCGATCATTTCGCCGCGTGAACATTTTTGAGCACTTGGCTCGCTGACTTTTTTGTTACAAGTCTCCCGCAACCTTTAAGACAATTTTCACGGAAATCGGACATACCGTTACGACGCCACGCGCCATTTTATACATGCATATCAGCCTCAAATCTGCTCAAAAACGTGATTTCGTGTGCAAAGTCAACGCAAATTGTGTTTTTGCAATTTATTCATATTAGGAATGATATAAGGAATTCTCATACCAAAAATTCCTATTTAGCGATTTAGAGCCAAAAATATATTTGTATGCATAATTAGCATAATTAATTCATTTAGAATAAACATTGCATATTTTCGAAAATCTGATGCTGCAATATTGTAGTTTACATGATACTCTACTTGCGTGCATATTGGAAGCCCCCCCCCCCCCCCCCCCCCCCGACTATGAGAACTCACAAAATAGCCCGGCCTAGGGCTAAGACATCGTTTGCTATCAGGGTATCTTTGATTGTAAGTCCCCCATGTGTTTCTTGGTAAATGCCCCATTCCTATTTTTATCGTATTTCTGAAGAAATAATTTTGTTTGGTTTCGATTGCAATTGAGATAGTAAAGGATAGTACAGAATACTATTAATACCCAGTTGATACATTCAGTACAACTCCATGAAATATTCAAAGTTTCTTTAAGGGATAGTCTTTATATTTTACGTTATCTTCACTTTTTTACGTCTGATATAAATCATGTTGTCTTTCCTTTTGCAGTGAAAATTATCCTGAGACTATTTGATCACTTATCTCAGACTATGCATGTAATTCATTGCTAATATATATGTTGTTAAAGCCCTGGTCACATAGGACCGAGGAAGCAACACGAATCAACACGACTAATTGTTCGAATGCAGTTAACTGTGAATTAACAAAGAGTCGTGTTGAATCGTGTTGCTTCCGGGGTGCTATGTGACCAGGGAATTACGTAGTCACCTTTATTTGATGTTGGTTTCTTTTGGTTTCTTTTCTTTTACCAGACCAAATATATTCCTCAATGTGAGACGGTGTTCTACCAACATGGAATCAACATTCAAGGCACTTGTTGCCCACGTGAAGGAGAAGAAAGAAGCATGTAGAAAGATGATCATCTACACATTGAATTTGCGACAATGCAAAGAACTATTTCTATTTTTGATGGACGAGTTGGGAGATGCTGCCTACTGCAACCTGGATAGTGAAAGAAGGAGGATAATAGAGATGGTACACGCTAAAACAGACGAAGGAAGTGTGAATAGAGTACTAGAAGGATTTCCGGAGGGGTCGATCAGAATTGTAGTTGCAACGGTTGCTTTTGGATTGGGAATTCAGGTGACGGACATAGACGTGATTGTGAACTGGGGGGTTGAGGGCCATCTTGTCTATTGGCAAGAAATCGGCAGATGTGCCAGAGACGGCCACAAAGGATATGCCATGTCATATGCATATCCGGTATCGGTTAATCGATGTGCGGACAAAGTGGTAATGAAAGCAATTGATGAAAAAAGGTGTCTTAGAAAGGCCATCTTGAGCCATTACGTGTTACCGGGAATGGTGTACTGCCCGGCGGACTCGCCATGTGATAGACAGTGCGAAGATACATGTGCATGTGGGCGTTGCAGTTGTTGTACAATATGCCATTCAAAATGTTCCTGCTCTAAAAAGGTAGAAGACATGGAGGCAATCATTTTTCCCGCAAACATAGTGTAACATAATCCAAAATGGCTTTTGGATTTCTTTCATGCTTGGGCGTCGCGCAGAGCCGTCAAATCTATTCAAATGAGGGATTTTTGTTATATATGAATGGTAGATCATCCATCGAGAAGAAAGCTTTCCCACTTCAATAGATATGGCTGCTCTGGGCGATGCCAGTCTTTTCATGCAATGTGAGAATTAACATACACAAATTTGCAAGTATTTTTGCACGCAAATATATGGTCAGAGTAACTAAATAACTTGGGCATTAAATCGGCTATTCCATGTTAAAGTCAGATCTACTAATAACAGACAAAATGTATATATAACACAACATGACGTCGCTAAACTTCTATTGGACTGATGAATCGAGGACTTTACCCTGAAAACAGACCGACGCCCTTACGATGTTGTTAGATCCAGGGTTCGAACAATCATTGAAAATAAGTTCTGGAAAATTAATGGTGATGAAAAGGCATGGAAAATCCATTGAATTGGATTTACCTCGTGCCTATAATTTTCCAGTTTGTCATGTTTTGCAACTTTCATGCTCTCATTTGGTGTTACTCATAAAAACGTGTATGATTTTGGATACCATGCCAACAAAGAAGTCATGGAAAACAGACATTTAGTCATGGAAAGATAATTGAAAAAAACATAAAATTCTGTTTCCAAATTTCTGTTGGAACCCTGAAACGGAAACTACTCTCCAAAAAAAAGTCTTGCTTCGATTACATTAGGAAAAATCAATTCCTTCACCAATTTTGATGAATCCTTTTATATATGATATTCAAATGTTTCACCTTTTATGTTTCACCTTCACTGGTTACCTTTTTACTGGCTATGTCCATCTGTGTGATGATCTTTCGCTTATGTTTTGCGATTCTGGATTCGAAGACCTGCATAGACGTGAATGATCGTGGACATTGGATATCCTCGAATCCATCATGAAATCTACCTGGAATCTTGCTAAGCCTTTTTTCCTCAAGGAGCTGTGTGGCTAGATCTTCGACGTCTTTCTCTACGTGTCGACCTCCAGACTTCCGGAAAATGCGGCCTGTCGAAGTAACCTTCCGGTCAAAGACATCTTGGATGTGTTTCCGCATCCCCACCATTCTGCCGTAACGTTGCACAACAGCATCCGACATGGCGCCTCCAGATGAAGATTGCGAGTCTTTATATTCTCGGTTGAACATCTCCATACGGAGATCTGCCGCCATGTTCTTACCCTCTCCTCCGTGCTCATTTATGGTCCGATTCCACATCAGTTGGTGAGCGACACGAGGAGAGGCGGCGCCATTCATTGCAGATATCAGATGAAAGCCTTCAATAAAATACTTGTGGTGATTGTGCAACACAAAATCCATCATGTCAAACTTCCAATGGACCATCATGCGGACGCCATCATTTTCCCTGATGGCGTCATGACGGACCATCTCCCCAATTCCTCGAAAAAGGAGGTACTTGGAATACTCAAAAATGTGGTCGTTTCCACTGACCCCCGGTTCCTCATTGGCTGGTCGTTTTGTTGTTGCTGCTGTAGCACACCCAGTTGAGCAAAAGAATGCTCCCTCTGGGATTTCATCGGGTTCCATACCTATGCAAGATATATGAAACCAACAACCACGCTTACACTTTTTGTTCTCACATAACACCATTAGGTCAAGGATATCTTGCTTGCAGATGCAAAATTTGTATGGTTCGTCGGTGCTTAATGGCCTTAACGGCTGGAAGGCCAAATCAACAACCGCATCTACGATGGTCTTAAAATATAAAGACGCTTCGTCGTCATCCTCGGGCATGTCAGCTGGAACCTCAGAAGGCTTGACCAGTCCCAAGCTGTTACAAGCTGCCGCCACAACATATCCCTCAGTCGCTAGTCGCAACAAATCTGTTGACGCGTTAAAAGATTGCATTACTCGATCAGTTTTCACGTTGGCGTGCCTGTATGTGTTCTTGATATTGGATAGAGTACCGATACTTCGTGCACTCTTAGCAGAATACAAAAGACGATACGTGTCCTGGAAAATAAAAAAAACAAAGAAGAAGAAAAAATACTACTTATGATTTTTCAGTAGTTTATACGTTCCTTTGGATAACATCAGAGTTAAGAAAAATGCTTTTAAGCGCTACATTTTATCCAATAAAATCTTGATTTAGTATGATGCATGTTTGGGGATACTTTTTTATTTACAATCTTTGCATGATAAAATATTCTAAATTTGTAACACAGAATATTAATGTATCATCGGGAGGTTCAGCTCAGATATTTAGCTAGTTAAAGACTATAAAAGCCAATACAAGAATGCTCAAAAATTGGTTTGGAATGTAATGAAATTGCACTTATTTACACAAACATCTGTCCATTCATAGGATATCACTTTTTTGTTTCGATTGCAATACATGCAATGTACCAAAGCTAGTTTCCTCAACATACATTGTCCAAGGGTATCGGGTTTTACATGAAGTGAGTATGAGTTGGATTTCCCTATATGTAAAACACTCATCAGCATTCATGATTACCTGATTTGGCAGGACACCAATGGCCACTGAAATAACTGCCACTGTATATTATATTACCTTATTCTAATTAGCTTTGTTTAGCTTCGTGCTTACTTTGTTTGGTTTATTTCTCTTTGAATTGATACTTCCTGGTGATTTGTGATATTGTTTTGATCATTTATATTGATATATTTGTATCATGCTGATGATAATCCAAAATGGGATTATATACAGACTGTATAAAAAGACTTAACGCTTTTGATAAGTTTCTTAAAATCAGTTCGTAATATTTTAAAGATTTCTACGTGTTTATGCATGCTCAATATCCTTATGTACATACAAGTACCACCAACCAAATTGATTTTCATTTGCTCATGGGTCAGCATTGTTTATGCCCAGGGTATGAAAAATACTTAGTGCTATAAAACTAAACGAGAATAATAATTGCTTTCATTCAAAGAAAAGTCATGAATTTAAGATGATGTTATGATTGCTATTGAGAGATGTGGATAGAATAATCAATACCATAGACCTAGGTTGTAAGTCTATGTCAATACTCATCAATGCATACATGAAAAAAAAACTTAACAAAAGTTCTGATAAAACAGCCGTTAATCCATGGCTAATAAATATTTTCTCTGAAAAGGAATAATTGTTCTGGAGAGTTATTTGTGATCGAATCCTGTCATTTTAGCTCAAGGCATTTGTGACACCCAGTACATAAACGTTGTTCATCCAAGGATGAATGAAAATTGATGTATGAATGGTTATGGTTTCGAAAAACTTTGACTCCGTTTACAACTTATTATATATATATTTTTCTTATGGTCATGGTAGTATACCAAATTTGTGAAAGGTTGGCCTTCCATAGCATAAGAAATCGAAAATATATGGGCTCGTTAATTATATTTTTGGTTCGAAAGTGATGGGAATTACATCCACAAAACTCGTGTGTCACTATGTTTAAATTCAATGTCACTGGTTTTCAAAATCTCCAGATGAATTGTCCCCAGGTCATAACCATTCATACACTGATCTATACCATAATGACCTCAAGGAGGAGCCCCCGCTTGTGCCACTCCTGGATGCCGGGAGTGAAACCCTCCAATCGATCCCATGGATCTGCTGCGGTGATTCGAGTTCCTTGGGCGTCACGAACTCTTTCGCAGCTGAGTTGATCTCCAAAGAGCACCGTTTTCCTGGGGACCCTTTCACCTGGTACATAATTGTTGTAGGTAGATAAAATATCCACCATGTCTGCAATTTTGCTTTCATCTTTCTTCAGGACACCGAGAGGTACCTGAACAATAATAATTCAAAACACAAAATAATATATAAATTGTGTATTTTGTCCAATTCCACTATTATTTCGCGCAGAAAGAAATGTGTAAAATATATATTTCGTCTTTATTCTCCTTTACATTTTTTCTTCAAATTTCCTTACCCGTGATAAAAAAAGGGGGGGGGGGGTACACACACCCCATTTTTAGTTTACATACATGACTGTGGGAGTGTGCAAAACGGTGAAACGCCATCCGCCTGTGACAGCACTTTCCTTTCAAAACATTACGCGATGCCTGATTTGCATAGGCTCGAATTATTGGAAACTTATTGATACATAAAAACAAATTTGTATGATGCCATAATTGAATGACATTGCTGATATATGGGACTCATTTTATCGCACCTCTATTAAAATCTCGTTCAGGTAAAACGTTTGTTTAAAGAATAAAACTTCATACAAGATTGTAATGCACAAAATTGTGTTCTGATTGGTGTAAGTATTATAGCACATCAGCATCCACCAACATTTTGTTAAGCAGGGTAGTAGGATGCTTTTTCATCTCGATCCCTATAGGACGGGGTATTTTCATAACATTAGCTATACTGTTTACCACGGAGTAAATGCAAGAGAGCGGGGCTTTTTGCGGTACAATTGGACAACATCTATCTGTACATGGGAGCTTTGGGCTGGGGAAATTAATGAAACCCTATGGGCTTATTGNAGCTACAAGTAGCAGTCAGAAGGGGGGGGGGACTTATTGAACGCCGGGTTGGCCCCATTCATCCTCGCTCAAGTGGCTCGAAAAACAACCACTTAGCCGCTATTTTTTTGGACTTTGCTATAATGAATTGAAACCAAACAACCCCTCCATTCTTTCTAGAGAAAACAATTAAAAGAGCAGTCGTTTGAAAATAAGATCGAATGATAATGAATAAATCAAATGTATAAATATATAACTATATAAATTACAGAAAATAAATTCATCAACAACGAAATCAGATACCGTCTGTATTATTTTGCTTCATACAAATAGATTTATGAATTTTGAAAGTAATAATGGGATTTTTGCATTCATTATTAATACTAGTAGTAGTAGTGGTAGTAGTAGAAGGATAGGAATTATTGGTAGTAGTAGTAGTTTTATACTTGTTGTTGTTGTTGTACCATCGCCATGATTATGATTATCGCTATTTTAATAAATGAACATGCACGTTTACTTACGGTTGTGCTCTTCTCTGAAGATTCCTGTGAGTATATATGGGGGATGTGATGGCAAACTTTGTCTGACAGACGGTGAAATGCAGGCATCAATCTGGTTAGGATTCGTGATACAATGGTTGAATATTCCTGTCTGTACCACAAGAGAGAAAAAAAAAACGTTTATTGTATTGTGGTTTTATTATTATTATTATTATTATTATTATTATTATTATTATTATTATTATTATTATTATCATCATCATCATCATCATCATCATCAACAACATCATTATTATAAACTTTCAGCAGTTAAAGCCATTGTATAACATTGTTTTCATTTTAATTTCTCAACTGCCAAATCCTAGAGGTTATCTGAAAGGTTGATAGTGTATGTAAACTAAATTGGGAGAATATTAGGCTTTAAAATCAACGTTTAGTGCTTTAAACAAGCTAACATGCAAAACGTCGCCTCCATAGGCTTTGTTCTGGAATTAATGCGTGGTTCCGACGCATTAATTCAATATACATATATATTCTGATAGTGTGTGTATAACTTTCTTTACTTTTTGCATCCTCTGTTTTTTTACCTATCTGAATATAATTAGATAGTAGAGACAGCTTGGTTTGAGAATTTTAAAGTGTGCAAGCGCAATGTTAAACAATGTCTTTAAATTGCTCTTTTCATTGAGTTATTTGGCTACTTGTGGGTTCTATTTAGCCTTTCAAGATATAGCACTTTCATTTCAACACTTTGTTACCTCGAACATTGAAACGTCTTCTAAAAATTATACCTGATCAATTTCTGTAATATTTACACATGAATTATACAGCAATGATAATTGTGCAAAATTTTTGTTCGCAACGTAATGTCAAAATATTAAAGTATTAGTATAGAATATTTTCCTTTTACAAATCTCGACTACAATCAATATAAATCAATTCATACATGCTTCATCAAGGTCTCAATTTAATCAATTGAATGATTTTGAATGATTTTTTTATTTTTGTGTTGGTAGATAATAATAGAATGAGTCTTGCCTTACCCCCAAATATATTAACACTGATTGACAGTGCTTTACCGAGATGCTATGAAAAAATCACATGCATACTCGGGTAGGAATCTCAAATTAAATAAAGTATGCAAACACACAGGCAAAGAGTCCGCTGGGTTGGGGGTTAGGAGTGGCGCTGCCTTAAACTTTAGAAAAAAAAAAACCACTAAGGAAAATAGACGCAAATCATCAAAAGGGAGCATGACAACAAAAACATATAATATTATTGTGTATGCGTGTGGGGAAAATAAAGGGGAAGGGGTGAGTGAGTTTCAGTGTCTGGCTTTGAAATTATTTTTTAATCATATTCTAAAAACGCAAGTGCTATTTTTTATAATTTAGCACCGGTGAGTGCTCGCGTAGGGACTGCGCTCCGTTAATTTGCCTGCATATAGCAGGCGCGCACCCAGGATTTTCACACCCGGGGGGGCTGAGCCCAAATTTGGCGCCCCCGCCCCTCCCCGCTAAGCTGACGACCAAAATAAAAAATGTCTTTACCTCAAATTTGGCGCGGGTCATCAGCTCAAATTTGGCGCCCCCCTTAGCGCCCCCGGGGGGGCTGAGCACAAATTTTGGCGCCCCCTTATAAGCGCATTTAGTCAACAAATTTTGGCGCCCCCTGGCTCTGACCCGGGGGGCTAGCGCCCCCATAGCCCCCCCCCCCCCTCCCAAGGTGCGCGCCTGCATATAATGCTAATTTAGCACTTGCCAGTTATAGAATAGCAGCCAAAAGAGCAAAAACAACACTCCAGGTGCAGGAAAATTAGCACTTGCGTTTCGCTCTACATACCTCAGAATATCATAATCCGAGTCGCTCGGTAGGTACATCTCCGTCTGCAGTTTCTTAATGTCCTCTTGGACAGGGGTCCTATCAGACAGGTGTAGTGATGGCACCCTGTCAAATGCCGCAAACGCGTGAACCATGTTAGTCATTTTATTTCCACCATCCCTTTTGCTATACCGAGCGTGTGTCATCTGATTGAGGTTGTCGAAAGTGAGCGTATAACCACATAACTCTGGGTTTGAAGGGTCTGCCAACATCAACAATAAGAGTACAATACATTATTCAGGGTTAATGCCAAACAATTCTGTCATAATATAGTGTGTTTAGATTATATGCGCCTCCCCCCGCCGCCGCCTCCCCCCCAACCCCGCCACAGCCTGATAAATTTACATATTTTGGAAATGATCCCTTTTTTTTTATGGCGCATGCATGCCTGTCCTCAAAAATCACCCAAACATTAATTTGTGTAAGGATTCAAATCGACTTTCAATCAATATTTTTCGAAGGCTAAAATTAATTAATTTATTTAATGCTTTAATATTGTTTGCAGAGAATGTCAATAATAAATATAAGCACGCTTGAAATAAATACCTAAGAAATCTTACTATTGTCTCTATTGTCTGTTATTTTAATTTCCACAAGTTTTCTTTCATTTTTTGTTTCCGTTGTTCAATCGCCAATTAATGCTAAACTTATTCTTCCTTTAGAAAATGAGTTCTTGTTCTATAACATTAATGTAACTATCTACCTGTGCGGTTATAAAATATGACGCACGCAAGCGCAAAGCTGTATTTAGCCATGATAAATGGGTTTACAGACGAGAAATCGTCGATGTTTTGGGGCGAAAAGAGCATCGAACAATGACCTATAGAAACGTTGTTGTTGTTTTTTTTTTATTTAACAGCGCTTCATTCATGTATTCATTCATGTATGAATAGAAACCCTTTTCTAAGCTATATTTATAACGATACGTCGGGCTGAAAAAAGCTTTACAAATTGAGTACAAAGTGAGTGCGCCGTTGCGTGTCTAGCATAATGCATAAATATTAAAAAACTCACATGGCAGTGTTTCTTCAAGATTTTCCCAATTGTTATGATGTGGAGTTGAGGTTTCGATGGGAAACGCCAAATCTTGTGAGTCTGAGATGTTCTGATGCGTGATGTCTAGTGTACGTTCATCGCCCTGCTCTGCTACTGCTTCAATATTTCCATTTACGTCTTCGGAAACTATAGAGAGATCAATAAAATGATGATGCTAATAAGCGACAATGTATATACTTTCGTATCGGTTTTAATCGTTGTAGAGGAAGAGGAAAGGTAGGGAAAATTATTGATCTTGCTCTGGCACTTTCAAAGACTGCAAACGAAATTTCAAGAGATGTTTAAATGTGGGGTAAAGATGAATGGTATCATATTCTCTCTTATTTATATTCTTTTAAAAATAAATGACCAACGTGCAACACGCTTTAATGAGCACAGAATATTAAAGAGCTTTTTAAGCAATGCTGACACTTTTTATGTTGTGTTATGTCATTATCACAACCATCCTGCATGTCAGGCATAACATAAGTAAGTGACCACGTATGAATATGGGTTAAAGCCTATTTATAAACTTGAACCCAACGAAATGTTATTTTGATATACTCAGCGAAACATGAAGAAATAATATTATATAATAAGGAAAAACATTTAGACAGGATAATCAATATCAACGACAGATTTGACGATAGATCATTTCAACAATCGCATGGTAATAATCAAGCGCGGATCCAGTGAGGGGGGGGGGGGGGGGGTGCCAGTAGGCGCGCCTACTATTTTTCGACTTTTTAAACAAAAAATCCTTGATCCGCCCATGATCATTATTGCCTGTTAATTCTAGAACGTTTTGAAAAGTTGGTACTGCCCATCCCCCTGTCATATATTGAACATGATTATAAATTATCGGTATTTCTATCTTTGTCTTTAAAGAACTGCTGATTCATACTTACTTGACAAAGCGTCCTCAATCGTCAGATTTGCAAGGTCGAACATTTCGTGAGGAGGAATTTCTTCATTGATGGATAGTGCCTCTTCTGTAATATCTTGCACATTCACTAAAAATAATCATATTTTCATTATGCATAAGTATAAGGACGACAAGCGTGCACCGTGGGGAAGGGGAGGGCTTTTGGGGCTGAAGACCTATTTTCTTTTTTCCCCGCTTATTTCTTATCAGGTCTTCGGGGTGTATATAAGGAGATGGTCCCAAATTGGTCGGCTCCAGACTAGAAAGTCATTCATCTGTGAAAATGTAAGCATCCGTTGAAGTTTCTTTAGCGCAGTTTAGCGAAGTTTAGTTTAGCGCATCATGACGTTTAAGAAAAAGCTTGATACGTCGGGTATAAGCTGGCTGGCTATACATGCATAACGTAAGTGCATGATTTGTAAATGTTACACTCACATACTATCTGACTACGAATGCATTTTTTTTAATGCACGATGTACAATTATATACTAATTTGTTATAGGTGTCCAGACGGGTGGGTTATTAAGACGGCGGGTTTGAAATTCATCTTGAAAGCAATGCATTGAATATTTCAAAATTGTCTTCAAGATAATTGTTGACAATATTTCAAAGGGAAAATCGTAGCACTGATTTGGAGATTGAAATTTGTGAGAAATTATTATTTTTGAGTACTGAAGCGCAATGATCGCCCAGCTGAGGCAGAGATTAGCATCGTCAATATTTTTACGGTTTTTATTTATAATGTATGCACGATGGTGATGAGAAAAATGAGTTTATGTTTGTTGAGCGTCCGGACATCCAACTATGTACATGAACAGTAAAATTCAAATAATCTTTACAGTTCCTGATGTTTAGGAAATCGTTCATTCATTTTCATGAATTCATTTATCTAATACACGATAGGTGACTTTCCTTTCATCATCTCTGAATGTTTATAGTTAGTTATCTATAAGGGTTTTTTCTTATATTAATGTATCATATACCTGACACGATCGTTGGAGTAGGAATATCGTTTGGTGAACAAACGGACTCCATTGAATCATCAGATGTCTCGAGATATGTTGCTAATTGTTCCTCGGCCAGCATAGCTTCAGGTAAGGAAGAGGATGGCAGTACTTCAGCTCGCTCCGCCTCTCTTGTAGACACTTAAACATAAACGAAATGAATTCATATGATATTCTTTACTCAATATACTCTGTTTTATTATTTTCATATTCTTTCATTAATACACCCCAATATTATTTCTAATTTAATAATCGTGTTTCGACGTAGTGTATAGTATATAGGATGGGATGGGAAAGAAAAAGTTGGCGGATGCCAATGTGCTACTTACTTCGTCGGGAGTGTCCCCAGGCGCTATAGGTGAGGGGCTGTAGGAAAATGCGGTGGACGCTGTTGTGTTACAGCGGTCACTCTAACCTCCCCCCCCCCCCCCCCGAAATTTACCTCAGGGGCAACCTGGCTGGCTAAAACGTATAATGTGATACCCCCATCAGATATTATTTTGTTTCTTCATTGATTATTTTCGTAGTGTGCAGTTCATAAAGTTTTGTAGAATCGTTCATTCATTTTAGGCCTATACCGGTATACAATAAACGATTCATCAATCATTCATATTGATTTGGTGACAAACCTTTGTGCAATAACGTATTTCTTTCATCATCTCTGAATGTTTATAGTTAGTTATCTATAAGGGATTTTTTCTTATACTAATGTATCATATACCTGACACGATCGTTGGAGTAGGAATATCGTTTGGTGAACGAACGGACTCCATTGAATCATCAGATGTCTCGAGATATGTTGCTAATTGTTCCTCGGCCAGCATAGCTTCAGGTAAGGAAGAGGATGGCAGCACTTCAGCTCGCTCCGCCTCTCTTGTAGACACTTAAACATAAACGAAATGAATTCATATGATACTCTTTATTCAATATATTCTGATTTTTATTATTTTTTTTTTAATTTGATGTTCTTTATTAATACATCCTAACATTTTTTGTTAATTTAATAATCGTGTTTCGATTTTTTAATGACTTTTTCGTTTTGAAATTTCCATACAGGTATAATACAAAAAATAGTGCATGTGGCTTAAATAATAAGCCTTCAAATTTGCCCTGAAATCGCATCCGATCTTTCCTGTTTATTAGCCCAGCAATAAGCCCACATGGTTTCATAAAAACCCTTTTCGTGGCCCGCCCTCTTGAATTTCCCCCAAACCCGCGATTAACAGTTCGACAAAGTGAATAGTATATAGGAAAAGACCCCCCGCTATAAGGGGTAGGGGTGAGAAAATAACCCGCTGAAATGGTCTGGATGGAAATACACACTAACCTGCTGTTCCGCTACCTGCTGTAAGGCCACTTACGAACAACAATTAGAATCAAAGGGGATTGAAACCCAAAAAGTATATTTACTTATTTCAGTAGGTATAATATTTACCGATTTAATGGAATATTTTATTGTACAAGAAAAAACAGCATAAGGAGATAAATTTTCAGTTTCTGAGCCAAGATTTCGTCTGCTAGCAATACCCTGGGGGCTACCATTTTGTTATTTGGTACGAGAAAGTATTTTGTTATCCCCGGGTAGAACGTCTTTGGTCGAAATATAAGCTTAGAATTTGAATAAAAATATACTTTACATATGGTCATATATTTCAATATCTTAAAACTGGTCTGGATTTATTTTTAAAAAGAAAGTTTTGTTCATTCGAATCGTGTTTTGTTGGCATGGGCGTGACGTTTTTGCGGAGTAATGACGTTTTTGCGGAGTAGAGTCCAAGTTTCCTTGTAACAAAACAAATGAAAGAAAGGAATCTGTATTATCGGTTGGCTATTTAAACCATTGTATATCACTTTCTTTAGCATTATACCATCAGATGAAGACCAGAACAAAAACAAAAATCTGCGGTACAGGGTGGCCTTTTAAAGTCATGCATTCGCATTTATATAGGGTCTTTGGCAAAACGCTACGTTTTCACCTGTATTTAAACAATAGAATACAATACCTAGAAGGCTTGCTAAATAAAGGAAATGCTGTTATGCCAGGCAAGTCCACAAAAAGCACATTTCTTTAGTATAAACAGATGAATTGAAGACTGAATTATTTTTTATAAGTCGTACTAAAATATTGGACACATATTACGCATTTTTTCCAACATAACGTATTTTATTTGCCAAAGATTGAACTATTTTACAGTTTAATTAATATTTCCCTTGCCATACAAAATGATATCAATGGATCACGTCGAAATATCTGGTCAGAACAAAATGGCAGCCCCCTTGTAATGTGATAGCAGACGAAGACCTGTTCTAAAATATCGGGAAATTTGCACTTTTCTGAATTTATTTTAGAGCTTGATCCAGTCTGATTAGTAGTGGTATATGATACCTTTCTTATAAGTGTATATTATCCTCTAGGATTCATTCTTCTTCAATCTATTATGTCATGATCCTTGAAATTGTGCATTTTCTTCAGTTGTCATAATGTTTGGGAGAATAATGACTTACACTCCAAAGATGACGCAAGCTCACGTCCATCTTCATCCTCCCATTCTGCTTCTTGTTCTCCTTCAACGCCATTGTTTGCACCTGTAAAGATGGCAGAAAGTAACTTCACTTACATTTCACTCTAATAATTCTAATAAACACCGTCCTATTAACTGGCATCGTCACAATACTAACACACGAACATCATCACTATCATCTAATCATGAGGGGGGGGGGGGGGGGAGGGGTCGATTTCTGTTAATGCATGCAAGGCCATGGGAGTGTGTAGAAACAGGTACCCCAATACATACTCTTTTAAAAAACGTTCCACCATGGAGGTATACCTCCATGGTTGCACGGTGTCTGTACATCGTATCCTGCAAGGCATGGTGCTCTGACCCCTCCCCCATCCCGCCCAAGTACACAAATGACATTCTTACCATTGCTGAACTGCAATCTTCTTTTAGCATCACGAGTGTGCTCATCCTTCGGAGTCAGCTCTTTCTTCTTTTGCAGAACATCCTTATCAAACTCTTTGGTTAACGTGTCTATGCAGAGATTGGTACTGTGGATCGAAGGACACACACCCAGACCATTCAGTCGACGGAAGACCTGGAGAAAGACATTTCATTAACATTAAGCACATGTTCATAATTTGGTCGATTATGAAATGTCTGTCATCGTCCTAAGTAATATTCTCCACGGTTCCCTAAACATGTCGTGGTGTAGTGGTTGAACCGCTCGGACTCTCGCCTCTTAACTAGAGGGTCGGTGGATCGAATCTCACCCAGGGCGCTAATTTCCTTCAGCAAGAAATTTACCCGCAATTTGTTGCACTCGACCCAGATGTAAAAATGGGTACATGGCATGAATTCATTCCTTGGAATGCTTGAGCGCCTAACTGGCTTGCTCGGCAGTTATAGCCAGGGTAATATACCTAGTATCAAGCGCTGTAGAGTATATGCATATAGTGATTGCGCTATATAAATGGACCTATTATTATTATTATCCTTACTATGTTTGTCCCTCCACCTCTGTTACTTAAAACCAGCATATGGATGAACTCATTCATATCAAATTCCGTATCTATAATAGTGTCAAAGATGGCCGTGCACTTTATTAAAAGTGATAACTTCTTGATAATAATAATGCTAAATAATGCAAATAATAATAATAATAATAATAATAATCATAATAATATTAACAATATTTAACGATAATATTAAGAATAATAATAATTATTATAATCATTATCATAACAATAACGATAATAAACCAATGGGGGAGAATTATTTTGATATACCTAGAGCATGAAATATTGTTTTTCGTTCAATGCTAAAGCAGATCAGAGACTGTATTCAAGACTAGAACATATAAGCACTAGACATGAATTATTTACAATGGAATGAAAATTAAAATCTTCATTACCTCACGGTTGCACCTTGAAAGCCATAGTTCCAGGCCAACCAGCTCCTGTATTATCTTCATTCTTTTGCACCTTGCAAATAAGACAATGGCAAATATAGTACCTATCAGTGGCCTCGTTTGAGCATTCAGGATTGTACTGTCATCTTGCCTGTATTTTGCAAAAGAGGCAAGTACTGATCCATAAAGGATCGGGCAGTGGGATTTCGTCTCCCATAAGAGTTTCTGCCAGGAAAATGTGCGATATTTTGCCATCTTCGACTCTCCTTGTTTGGCGCTTCGCCACATGGAGTTTGCTCCCGTTGAGCAAATGTTCACCATCTCACGCTTGATAGCTTGGTGGTAGAACCTCAGTAGCTCCCTGTTGAAGACTTTAGAATTCTTTGACATCAGACGGAAAGCCTTGCCATATTTTCCTTGCTTGAAGTATCCAGTTGATATCTGAAGAGCTGTTTTCCGTTTCTAAATGAACACAAAGCATATTATGATATCAGTAACCTAATACTTTTACTAATACTCTTGATACTACTACTACTACTACTACTACTACTACTACACATGGGGACAAATAAGTTGAGACGGTGCTCGCATATTCTTAAAGGGGATCCACCCACACATTCAGTACATGAAGAAAAATAAGATTAACAATTTGTGCAAAATTGAGCGAAATCGGATAATCCATTCAAAACTTATGAATTTTCAAGGTTTTCATTTCATTATGATGGACATCCTTGAGTTTGCAAAATTCACCTAATCTGTGACGTCATACATGGAGAACTTCTCATTCACTTCGTACATGAATTTATAAAAAATGGGTCAATATCATATTTCAAATGAAGAATCCTGATGATGAAATGTCTGCAGAATTGATGGGGTTATATTATATGCAACCGAAAAACAGAAATTTGTCTACTTTTATTGAAAAAGAGGAAAATATGAAATTTTGTGTACAAAGTGAATGGAGAGTTCTCCATGTTGACAGCCATTTTGTGGCTGTACGTTGAAGGAGCCCATGAGGGTGTAAATCAAAAGTTTTAAAATTCATAACTTTTGAATGGATTGTCCGATTTTGCTTGAATTTTCACAGATTGTTCATCTCATTTTTCTTCATCTACTGACAACACATCGATGTCTGGGTGTAATTCCCCTTTAATTATTCTAAATTGAGGACAGATTGCCCCTTTCAGACACCGCAATACAAGTTTACTGTATAAGTAGCTTACTTTTCAGTTAGGTAGAGGGGAGAATGGGAGTTTCGGTTGATTAAGGAAAAAGTTCAGTCGTGACCCAGAAAAGGGGGCACATTTTACATGCTGGCATGATTTTTTTTTGCACCAATGGTTCCGTCGCCTTGACATAAAGTGTGTTGCACATAAGCGTCCACGAATTTTTAAGCCCTTTAAGATCAGCGGCGAGCAGTGCAAAAACTATGATCTCATGAATTTCCTTGGGTTTATTGCGGGGTTATTAGAAGGCTCAAGAGCACCCCCTTACCCCTTACCCCTTACCCGATATTTTTGGACGCGGATGTATTTTACACTTCATGGGGGAGTGACCTCCTTAGATGGCTTCCAATCCCTATTCCTTATGGCAGAGTACGTTTCGTCTGCTGTCAGAAAACGGCGGGAATATTTATGGGGATAGCCAATTCCTAAAGGCAGGGTGTCAGGGAACGAATTTGGGCCGGGGGGGGGGTGTTGGGCAGGGGAGACTTTGAGGGGATATAGACAATAACCTGGTTTAAAGGCGGGTGGAGGAGAATTTGTTCGCTACATGTTTTTTTTTTTTGCTTAGGTTAGTAAGTGAACGGGATGTGTCAGGGGGGGGGGGGTATATTTTGTGGACGCTGCTTATGTAACCTTCTTTGCTTCTGTTTATGGATTATTTCATTAAAATCTTTCGTTGAAAAAAGAAGGAAAATGGAAATGAAAAAAAAAAATATATTAATACGATTGGCTCCCCCCCCCCCCCC